>JARHVA010007903.1:585000-588457 GCA_037957365.1 Torreya grandis | reverse complement strand
GAGCAAATTCAAATTCTATAGTCAAGGTACCCATTTAAATTACCTGATCAAATTCTCATATCTTTCACGACAAAGGGAGTTAGGATAGATTATATTATCATGATATGAGGACCCATATAAAATTGTATTTAATTAAAAATTCAGGTTGGTTTAGTGGATTTTATTTATAAAAAATCATGGAGAGCATAAGCATGTCAATAATGCTTACAAACCCTACAAGCAAGCTTCTTTACATAGGTATATTTTCATATCGTTTACATGGGAACCCAATATTCTCAAGGAAGTTGAGGTGGTATATTTTCTATATATTTAAGGAAATAAGTTTTTTGTTTGAGTTATTTACTTTATGAACCATCATTAATAAGGTTCACCTCCAAAACCCTCCAAAACTCTCATAATGACTAGTTTTGAGAAAAGTCAATTTTATTGACATAAAAAACTCATGAATGAATCTAAAACATATTAAATAATGAATTAAAATCATATATGGTAACATGAGTGGTAATTTACTATATTTAATTATACATATCATGCAAAAAAATAGGTTTTTAAAGAAAAAGTGATGGAAGGCAAGGTATAAGGCAGTTTAATGGATTCAAATACATGGAAGGTGAATATTGAGACTTTTTATTCATCCTTAGATCATAATATGACCAAAACTATGACTATAATTGTCCTTATTATCTCATACACAATAAACACTCTGGAGGAAATTCAAGCAAATTGACCTAATCAACTAGTTTGATTGTGTTCCATATGCTTCTTCATCAAGAAGACATAATTCATGTCATGATAAGTTTTTACAAGCCTAAATATCAGAATTAATTTTAGGTCCAATGGTTTAATATAGGTTTTTAGGAGCCATAAAATGAAATAAGCTAGGCTACTAGGCATAATTGACCTAGTGGGCCTATTTGATCAAACAAGCAAGATGAGAGTGACATTGAATGGTTGTTAAAGGAGTTTATATGGAGTTTTCATGATTAATAACTATAATTGATGTGTATTTATCATTAAAATTTATTATTCAAGTTTTAATTCATGCAAAAGAGAGTTTAGGATGTAGTTAACTAGTCTTAAGAGCCAATCACTCTGAGTTTACTAAACATGAGTTGACTAGCAATCTATGCATACTGTGTGATCCTCATGCAAGATAAAAAAAATTACATATATTTATCTCACCTTAAGTGGAGTTTAAATCCAATTTGTAGCATATAATACATGTAATAAGAGTTGAACAATTAAAAAGGGCCCACCATCCTTTTCCATTGCTAAAAAAGGAACTCATGCCAGATAAAGGCATAAGGAGAATATTTGAAGACTATTGCTATCAAATTTTAATTGAATTTTAACTTAAGTTGATGGATATATGTCTTCCTCTTCTCTCTTATATGCCAATGTCTTGGATTTATCTTGTTTCATATTCTATATATTTAGTATTTAAAGCCTATTTTCAAGATCCCCCTCTTGGGAATGATTAAAATTTATCAAGATTGAGCTTTGTAACCTTTTGAGATAAATAAAATGACTATTTTCAAATTTCAATATTATAGTATAATGTGTTATATTGGAATTATTTTCACATGCGGTAGTATTTTCTCCTTTGGTAGGTCTTATCTCACCTAGTTACTAGTATCTCATCTTATGCAGGTTATATTCAATGTTTGATATTGATTGAGCTAATAATGGATATATTTACTAGTTAGTGCCTCGAATTAGGACTATTCAATCATTTCCATTATGATTTGATCAATTTATGAACCTTTATATGAAATATTTTTTCATAGGAGTCCTTTGGAGTTGTAGGATTTATTTATTGCTTTGTCTTATTAGTGTTTTACGAGCTCAAATAGAGTGGATCAACTAGGAATATATGTGTATCAACATTTGTAGAATAGATTTCCCTTTAAGTTATCCTTATAACACTTTTCATCCAGAAAATTAAAGTATGTTTTAGTAAGTAGAGCATAAGTGATACATTAGAGGAGATAACCTCATAAATCTAGAGGTTTGGTCTAAGATACAATCATCCCATAGTCTTAGATCATTCCAATGTTAGTCTAGATGTGAAGGAGATCTTGAGTAATCAACCTTCAACAAGTTTCTATTTGGGTTATAAATAATGATGTCATTAATTTATCTTATTAGTCAATTGGTCAATTAAAGATGTGATTTGGGCCAAATTGAGCCTCATCAACCTAATTTATGGCTAAATTGTTTATACAAGATAAAATATATACCTTACTTAAAACTAGTTTTATCGCATATGTAAACATCAATGTAATTGGGGCCAATTTGAACCTAGTTTTAAGTATAGGATATAATTTGGGACTAAATTATCTCATATTTTATGACATATTAACCCAATTAGTTGATTTCTACAACCTTAAACCATAATTTTATTAAAAATGCAAACATGAAGGTATTTAGGTTCAACCTAAACATGTTGAACCCAACTAAGATTCTAGGATGTGATTTTGTGTCTAAGTTAGCTCATATTTCCTAACATATTGATCTAATTAGTTAATTGTTACAATCAATGGTGAAAATTGGATGAAATTTAACTACATGAACCTATTTTTCCCTACAAAATATGTAATTTAGGGGTAAATAAACCAAATATATCACCAATTCAATCATAAAGGAAATATGGGAAATTTGAGCCCCTTCAGTCTAAATACAAGACCAATGCATGATTTTGGGCTAAATTTGTTTTGTATCTATCATGAATTAATCCAATTACTCAATTGGTGTAATTAGGCACATGATTTAGGGAATATTGACCCATGTTAACCTAATTTATGGCTTAATGGATTATATAAGATGCAACATATGACTTAATCTAACCTATTTTTATCACAAATGTAAACATTAAGGTAAATGGGCCTAGTATGGACCCTTTGAACCTAATAACAAGTCTAAGATTGGATTTTGGAATATATTAACTCATATTTATTGATGTATTAACCCAATTTGTCAATTGTTATAATTAGTGATGCATGTTGGATAAAGTTAAACCCTATGACTAATTTTGACTATATATGATGTAATTTAGGGTTTAATAGACCCCAATAGCATAATACCCTAAACTAAAAGGCCTATCAATTCAGCTCTTTCAAATCTATTATTAAATAACATAAGTGTAAGGAAGTGGAGTTAATTGATAAGTTATTTGGGGTTTCAAACATTTCGGATGGAAAATAAAAAAGGTGATTGAAGTTCCCAGTTCATTAGGACTCAAACAAACCAAACAACGAGATGGAACTTAGGTCATAAAATTCAAGTTCTAGATAATTTACAACTCACTTCTATTTACATTTAGAGAATATGATGATTTTTTTAATAAATAATGGATGAATGGGTGAATAGTTTATTTATTAAAACACTTAAAAGTATTTAAATAACCAATGTGATCTCTAATATTATTTTTAAGGTAATAACTATAGGTTTTAAAAAA
>JARHVA010007903.1:572500-580000 GCA_037957365.1 Torreya grandis | reverse complement strand
TTTTATTATTTTTTTAATGTATGTCCTATAAATAAGAGCATCTTACATTATAAATTAGTGCATTTAATCTAAAATTTGACGTAATTAAAATTATTGAAAAGAAAGGAAGGAATACACGTGTGTTGATACAACCATGTTATCCGTTAGTACTTTAACTTGGTAAATATTTCTGATTATGAAGCATTAGAGTTGAAATATGTTTAAAACTGAACCTTGGGTATTTTAATATGAATTATTGATGGTAATTATACCTTCAATCTAATGTAATGGTCAGTTATGACATGATCATTAAGATCATTGGATTTTAACTGCACAACTCAAGTGATGGTATAATAAAATCCAAGTTAAGTGTTATAGCCAACACAACCTTCAAAATTTAAGAAGTTTTAGTACATTTATGGCATTTAATATCAACCACACTACTAAAGGGATAAAAATGTTATAGATAGATAAAGGTTGAAAATGGTGTTTCTTGGTAAATATGTTTGAATAAGTTTGAATATGTATTTGTAATTTTTGGTACACTTGAATGGAAAATGCACCTATAACATATCTCAAGCTGATTTATATGCCAAAATGTAGCCTTTGATCTTAACTGTGTATAATATATGTCAAAAATATTTAAAACTTTGTCCCAAATTTGTTAAAAATGGTGAAATGTGTATAAGATTTTGATTCAAGTGTATATCTAAATCATGTAAATTATTTTGAAACTCTCAAAATTATAATAATCGTTATAAGAGTGTAAGTCATGTGTCTATGAAAATACCCCATTCTTAAACCCCACCCCACTTTTGAGGTGAGGGGAATAGAATTTGGTAGTTACATTACCTTAAAAGGATAAGATAATTATAAAATTTATGTATGAATCATGTAACACATATGAGTAGCATGCCAAAGTAGGTATATGAATTAAGATAATATTACCTCATCAA
The DNA here is from genome assembly GCA_037957365.1 of Torreya grandis. Taxonomy (NCBI): domain Eukaryota; kingdom Viridiplantae; phylum Streptophyta; class Pinopsida; order Cupressales; family Taxaceae; genus Torreya; species Torreya grandis. Next base: position 579,065 of record JARHVA010007903.1, on the reverse strand, counting down.
ATAAATCCCTGCTATATATGATATATATCATCGAAATGTCTAGAAATTAACAGTACAATCTCAAAAAAAATTATGAAGATATGCAAGAGCACTTAATGTTAGATAAAATATGTCGAAGGAGACCCCAAACAAGGGGTATATTTGAACATTACAAACTTGAAGGAATTAAATATATTCAAATGTCTATATAATAACATAGGGTAAAATAAAATATCAAATATCAAATAATAAAGATAAAATAAAGTAATAAAAAATGTGAATAAATGAAGTATAAGCGACCAACATAATCATATCATAATAATCCCTACATATATGTGTTATAAAAAATTCCATGTAACAAGGCATATCAAGTAGACTTTGAAATATGTAAGAATTATTATAGGAATGTGTATGTGTTAATAAATAATATGAATGTGATAATGGAAAGGTGATAATAAAATAATATAACATATATGAATAGTGATCAAAGAATTAGATACTCTTAGCTTAGTGTGCGACATAGGAATATGAAAATTCCAACATATATATGTATAAGTACCATGGGTCTAGTGTATTTTTGTATCACACTCAATTATACATGAAACATATGTGTATATAAATCTCATGATATCCACTAAAAAAAAGTTTAAAACATAGATGTCAAAGAGTGAGTAAACATGTGAATGCTGAATATTATTGTATTTTTGAACTTATTTGAATGAATTTTTATTTTATTAAATATTTTAAATTTTTGAATTTTTGGTAAGGAAAAATGTCTAATATATGATCACATATAAATCATGCTCACATGTAGATACAAATTTATAATATGGGACCTCAAATTGGTGATACTGCCAAAGAGCATGTATAGGTGTCATATTTTGAACTATATAATATGTGGTACTATGCATATGTATGATAGGACTTTGTGGTCATGAAGAGGTAATATAAGGAGAAGTGGTTCATGTAACCCTTTTATAGTTATTTTTGGTTTCTTTGGTGTTTTTATAATTATAACATTATTACTTTCTCTTAACAACTGGGTAGACCATGTAGGTGTATATGAGCATTATATGTAATCCACTTTCTATCTATATGAAAATAAACTTTCAACTATGGGATAAATATGAAATGTGATTTGTGGTTACATTCCATTTCATGGATGATTACCATCAGTAGGTTGTATATTTATTTGTCTTGGAAAAAACATCTCTTGTTTATGTCAACATTCATATGGAATTATAGGATTTATGACTACCATGTTTGTATGAATGTATTTGAGACACTGATGAATTATAGAAGGTAATGGATGGAGTTTATATATCCAAGGTCAACCACATAAAATATCAAATACTCTTGTATGTGGTATAATTAAAAATGTAGTGACCACATGTGTTGGACCAACTTATAAGGGAAAATCAATATCACCAAGAACATTTTGTGATGTCCCATCAAATTATCTGACCATCTTGGTTGAAGGGTATAAATAGTCATGTGTGTATACATAATTTTTAAGCAACATTATGGTACATATACTCTCACTATCACCATTATATATCATAACACTATACATATTTTGATGATCAAGGTATGCTTGAGTAAATAATGAATGAAAATATAAGTCATCATGCACTATTTCATTATCACAAAATGAAATATAATGTCTCTAAACCATAGGAGGTATTGTGTGTGTATAAGTTCCAATAACACCATATAATGGGTGCCCATAATAATTTGGATGAGTATGTAAATTATAACCCATTTTTGCTTATGTATCTTTATTAGAATTATCTTGCAATGGATTGTTAAATATTTTCTAGTTTTGATTGTCACCAAGTTATGAACCTAAATCCTTTGGAGGATATTCAAATTTAATCTAATGTTTATCAATAATATATTTTATCTTATGTTTCAATGGATATAATATATTTTTATAATTCCCAGGGCCTTAATTGATAGTCATAATATGCATTAGCATAATACCCTTATAGTAGAGTTCAACTCATATCAACATCTATAGGAGAAGGGAGAGATATGAGATGACACCCCACAAGATTGTTAAATATTGTAAATTTGTTTTATGTTAATTGGATAAAATGATATGATTATTTTTTTTCATTAATATTTCAACCATTGTGATTGTTTCCTTTTTAGGTTATGTAGGTTTTACCTTGTAGCTTGGTTTGATATGAAACATGATAGTATATGTAATCAATGTCTTTTTTACATACTTAACTTTACTAAATTAAATAATTTTCATTTTATCATTTTAGAAAATATGGCATAAGTCTTCAAAATATTTTATCTTATTGAAAATATTTGACTCATGTAATGGGACAATCAAACCTTTCCTATATGTGTCTTGATGCTCCTTATCTATAGTTGGATTTTCCATTTTATTAAACATTTTTTTGTACCTAAAAACATATTCATTGATAGGTTCATTACTTCCTTGTTTGATATTATAAGTTTTTTTATATGACATAATTTTAATTATGTTTATAGATAAATTTTCTATAAACTAATCCAGTAGGGGTTTGAATGTTGTTAGTGAAAGGATTAGTAATTCATAGAACCATATTAAACATAGTAATTTAGGTTCCTTAGAAATAATTTGGTTAAGTTTTAAGAATTTGAATAATAATCAAGTCATTTTGCATATAAATATCATAAATGTTATTCAAGATCACCTTTTTCATTAAAATGTGAACTTGGGTTCAACAAAACTAGTTGGCAAAGGGTGAAAAGATATGTTATGTGTTAGAGGACTATTTAATACATATTTTGAATAAATAACATGCATTTATTTCAAACCATTTTATTCAATTTTAGTAACCTTATCTTCCAAATTTATAATAACATGGAAAAGAGTTTGTATAGTAGACCCATTAGGATTTATATTTGATATTTGAGAGACACTTACATGGAAATAAATAGTTGTTTGATAAAAGAGCTAACCATTATTGGATGTGGATAGACTAAACCTGAAATGTTTATTAATTTCCTCATGTAACATGTATGAATGCCTTTATTAATTATTTTTTGTATTTATGTTATTGAGTAAGGATTTTTTATCTTCCATTTCAAAATGATATTTATTAACATTTTACATATTTGATACATTCAAATAAAGGTTCAAAAATAAATGAAATAATTCAAATATATAAATTACTAAAATCAAAACCCCTCAAATAATAAAAAACCCAGCAGGCTAAAGAGGTAGAATAGAATATAATAATGGATGAAAAACTATTATATAATAAGAAAATTAATTTGAAATTCAAATAAAAAATATTCTAATTTAAAATTTTGAGTTATGATAAATTTAAAAAATTGACACAAAATAGTAATCTGATTTCATAAAAATGAATAAGAGATAATACTTAACTTATATAAAAATGCACATGAAGATATGAGAAGTACAGAGGTGGAAACAAGTAAGGAAAAGCTCAAGATCTAATCATCATACTTTATAAATATTGTTTATGGAGGTGTAAACACTTGTGTAAACCTATAAACACTTGCATCAACACTTTTGTTTGAATTACAATGTAATTATCCTATATGGAATATTAAATGTATTAAAAAGTGACCACTTCTATCCTTATAGGTTTTATATAATATGTATACTAATTTATTTCATTAAAATTCAGAGGGTTTTTATGATTTTTTATTAATCAATCCCTAGATCCTCACATTAGGTCTTTTCACATTACCAAAAAATGTGTTAGTAGGATCATGGTGTCAAGTTTAAATCAAGAACCCCTCTATGAATGAGCATTGAATATATATCAAATTATCTAAGGAAGGCCTCAATAATATATAGTTCTTACCTAGATGTTGGCTTCTGTGTGCACAAAGGTACAATATTGTATATGCAAAGGCATGCATTAATATAGATTGTAACTTGAGAAATAATTATCATGGGTTATTATTTGATTATTTAGATATGCAATATGAATGATCCTATGACTGATATTTAACTATGTAAGAATAGGGTAGTAGAGATTATTTTTCAAATGGATTGAGAGAGGTTGAATAGGTGATTACTTGGTATTTTTTAGATGAATAATGAGTAGGATTAGATTTGTATTTATACCACACCTTTTGAAAATATGTCATGAAAGGGTTAAATAAAAAATGTTTTGAACCATAAGATTCAAAATATTTTAAATTTAGATGAATTTTTTGGACTATACACTTGATAAGAATTTAGACACTTTTATCAACACAAGTGTCCCTATGTAGGACATAAGTGTTTTCAAGGATTAGAAGTTTTCAAGGTCATACAAATGATAGTGAAGAATATATATTAGGGTTGAGTTTTTTTTATAGTTAAAGAGATATATGTCATCCAAAATGATATGGTTGAATCATAAGATATGAAATTAGGCATATATAGATGAAAAATGTGAGCCTTTTGGCAATAGATATGTATAAAAGTTAGGGTTAGAGCCCTTATAGGTGTTTTGAAAGTATATAATATTTTTTTAAATTGAAAATTACCAATATATTTATAAAATAAGATATGATACAATTTTCATCATATGAAAGAATGGGTGGAAAATTTGTGCCCCATAAGTAAAATCACAGGAACAAGTATACAATATTGAGATGTTATATAAATTATATTTTAGTATCTACAATATGGTTTATTTTTAAATTTATTACATTTGGTCATGTTTAGAGGAATAATATCTCATATCTTTTAAGATACGATGACAAAAAGAGTCACCACCTAGGACTATTCAACTTGTATTACCTTAATTTTTATTAAATTTATATAATATAAGAGAACAACTAGATTGTATAAATTATAGAAATAATATAAGAATATAAATGTAAAATGTATAATATTATTAAAGAATTGCAATTTATAAATGATGGAACTAACCCAAGGGAATAATACACTTAATTTATTTACTATTATATGTAGATCTAATAATTAATACATGTGAAATGAAGGATTAAATTATATTTTGAGTCACTCAGGTCAATAAATAGGGGTTTAATGCATTTGAAATAATTTGTTAGTTTGTGGACACCTGGACCATTTAATAGAATTTGTATCTACTAGATTAGTCTTGGTGTAACTTTCATATTTATTTCAATACATACCATTTCACCTAATTATAGTCTATCACTATGGGTGATATCAAGGATCATCCTGTGTGTAATATTATAAAATTTGTGTTCTATTTGAAACCCTAGGTACAATTTATACATTAGGTTTATTCCTAAAATGGGGGAGGAATTTTGGGTTGAGTTGACCTCAAACACTCCACAATGAATGGTTCATTGTTGGATATATATCTAGTTATTCGAGGAGATAACTCAAACTACATTTATTTCTCCCTATTAAATGGCTTTGTATAATAGATCTCATCTAATAAATGCAACTTGTGATCTAGTTTATAATAATTTAAAAATTAAAAAATGACTCAAATTAGTTGTTTTATATTTGGCTAAGGTTTTCTCCTTAGAGGATTTTGTATATTTTTTATGTTTAGGTATGTTATTATCAATGTGCAAGATATTTGTTATGAGTGATTTTTTTTATAAATAGGTAATAAAGTTATACATTATGCTTATTTATATAAAAATAATTTGGTAATTTTTCATGCCATTGACATGAAGAATGTATGGTCTGACCCATAATTATGAATTGAATTTTGAAAATGATTGTCACTTTATGTAGTGATGAGTCTATTAGAGTCTAACACCTATAGAATTCCACAAAAATATGAGTTTAATAAAATTTCCTAAAAGACATAAATAATTATATATTGATCTAAATAAAGTATAAGTATTATAATACACTTTATAGGGATAGACTATGGAATTATTGTAGATGAGTAGCATAAAATTTGGAAGGATGGGCCCATGGAAAACATTTATATAAAATAGAAAGGTGCACAATATCCATATGCCAAGTATTTTAAGGTGAATGCAATTGAATATTGGAATTTATATGTGTATAATAATCAAATTTAATGTTTAAAAATTACCACATTTTCTTCTATAATTGAAATTAAAAATAATTATAGAGTAAAAGGATATAAAAATGTACCCTAGTGTGTAAAAAACACTTTATCCTATGGAGAGTGATCCAAGTATGAAATTTTATCCACAAAAAAGCTATCATGAATATGCAAAAATCAATTTCCATAATTGAAAATGAAATCTAAAATAAAATTGAAAATTTTGAAACTGTAGATCAAGGTACATACTTTTGATCATACATTATACACACTTAGATCATGTGCTGTTCCATGGTCTTTTGACTACTCTCCATTTTTTTCCTATGTGGATGACCCATTTCTAAAAGAAACTAATTATATCTAAAATTACATATTCCTTATTCAAAATATATCAAACTTGTCCCCTAACTGATCCATACTCCAAACCTAGTTTTCTTTTTTCCTTAGACAATAACATACTATTTGGACTATCCTTCTCCCAGTCTTATCCAATTCTACTAACCATGCCATCCTACCAAATAATAAAAAGTTTATAAATTTTAAATTAATATAATAGGTCATCCCATATATTTATGAATCCCTATCAAAATTAATTTCATATTCAT
>JARHVA010007903.1:545000-565000 GCA_037957365.1 Torreya grandis | reverse complement strand
TATTATGTGTTTTGTTCACTTTAGATGTACTCTTTGTATGTGTTCATCATCAAAATGACACTTATTTGCTCCTTATTAATCATTTAAAGGCCCTAATGGACATCGTGCATATTACATATTTTTTTATTCCATTAGGAACATCATGCATCCATCCCTAAGTTGGTATATTAAACTTTTAGTATTAATTTTTATCATTTATCTTCATGCCTCATTAGTAATATTTATCTTGACAATATCACTATGTATGATTTTTTTTGCATGCATATTATATTAATACTTTACTCAATTACATATGATGATTCCAAAATCCTCCAATTTATCATTAATACTTATATTTAGTACTTTTCATAACATATCTTTCATAACATGTTATTTTGAGTTAAGTTATTATTCAGGCTCAATAACTCACCTAAAAATAATGGGGATATAATGTGGCTTGTCTTAGAGATTAAGATCCTATAACTAAATAAACACATTTTTTTTCAATTTTTACATATTTTATGATTATTAAAAACCCAAAATCATGCATAAAATAGTCTTAGACAATAACACTTCTTTTAGATAAGGGTGTAACCCAACAATGTCTAAAACATATAAAAACATGTTTTTAAGTAATTTTAAACACAAAAGGATTAAAAAATTACAATCACCATCATTATAATTTCACATTAAGATAAAATTCCCTATTTCTCCTAATTTTAAATACATACATCCCTAGTAGTCCTGAACTCACCAATAATTCATATATACCACTGTAGCATGAGAGAACTACATAGAATTTGATCCATCTTCAAATTATTGGTATGTAGGAAGCATTAAACATAGGATATTTTGAGGTATAACACAAATTAAACCACTAATACCATTTTTTTTTCATTCATTTTATAATTGTTTATCTATTGAACTATGGTTGAAAGTGAAGAAGATGGTACATAGCAGTTTTCATAATAAAATGAGAGATCCAACATATTTAGACATACCATACATGTGAAACAAACCTACCATATTATTCATGAAGTATGAAACTATGTATGATGTTGGTGTAGAATAAAAACACTAATGGATCACACCCTTGTTTGATTATAGTGGCCGTATCCACAAATCATGTAAAAAATTATTCGAAATTCATAACATCGTCATATAACATCTTAGCTAGTTTAACAATTTTTGTCTTGATCATAAAATGTCAAATTTATATCTAAGTAATTTTCCTTTTTATTTATATTCTTATAATATTTCAAAATATAGTAAGTTTCAAATCAATTTGTGTCATTTATTGCTTATTTATAGCATTTTAATTTTACACAATAGTTTATCAGATTTAGGTAACTAGTTTCTATTTCACCTAAATTTTATAAAACATGAACACACCTATAAGTGATAAACATGTTTCCTTGTGATGTGTTGGAGATTATGATCCCTTCTTTAAATATTGGACAATTTTGATTCCTACTCAAGCATTTTGGGAATTTGGGGTGTTCATACCCCAATTTATTTACACATATATTGGGAAGATAAATTCCCCAACCCTCATGAATTGGTTTAATTTCATTCAATTGAGTGTCATTAAACCTTAATTACACTAATTTAAATAATATTAAAATTAAATATTAAATGGAGAGAAACATATTGGACTCATGAAGTAGTTCATAGGACATTGAGTATAATAGAACCTCAACCTCACTACTCATTTAATTGAATCAATCATTGGAAATGGACTTATAGATTTAAAATGTTCAACCATAATATAAAATTTTAATATTGTGTATGCATGTGATAAATGTTGATGTCCATTAATATTATATAATTATTTCCAACATGATATCAAATGTTATAATATATATCATATTTTATCTCAAATTTGAAATACCTATAATTGATGTTCCTATAAACTATGTATATATGCATTTCATAATTTCAGCAAATATGTATCAATTTACAATAATATAACAACCTATAACTCACTTAATTTAAATTATGTGCATATGACCCCAAAATCCATCTCAATATTTAAATATTTATATCATATTTGAGGCAAATTGATACGATTAACCAATCTAAAATCTCTGAAACATGTAATCTATTTTAAAAATTTAAATTTTATATTAATGGAGGCTTAAATATTTATGAAAATACAACTAATGTGCCCACATTTTGAGGTGAGTTATGTATCTTTTGAATTACTTCTCTCAAAATAAATGATTTAACTACATCATGTTATGTAAAAATATGTAATAATTTAGAATCGTATGCTAAAATATGTGGAATATGTTATTAGAGTAATGAAAAAAACATTAAATCATATATGAAACATGTAATGTAAGGCATAAATGTGTCATCTCAATATATATATATATATATATATATATATATATATATCAAGCATGCAATAGTGTTTTAGCTTTTTTAGGAATATTGGGGTTCTATTCATAATTTAGTTAAAGGGTCTGGATTGATAAATAAGTAAATAATATGTATTAAATAATCTAATAATTTGTAAATTTTATTTTTAATTATATATTTTCTAAAAATAATAATAAGAGGGAGAAAATATGACAGCTTAAACTGTGTTGATCCAACTGAGATAGGGTTTGATATTCACTATGCAAGCCTGGGACACTATCACTAATAAGATTATAAAAAACTTGTTTTATAATTGGATAAGATAATTGAAGGTGGATATGAGTGACACCAGCTTTATAGTCCTTGTCGAGCACTAGTTTCAAGAGGATCTGAGCTTTCTAAGTTTTTCTTGGTAGGTTTGTGTGACCCTATCTGTGAATTTGTGAAGCCCCACTATTAGAAATGCTCCTTGTAGAGCCGATTTTCATTGTTTTAATGAATTTAATGTACTTGAACAAAACTTAGGAAAATATGGAAAATGGGTTAGTGTGTGTAATATTCATTATGCATTCTTTACACCCTATGTGTGGGACACTACCTACATACCAATATTTGAAAGAGGGATCAGGCCATATGTAGTTATCCCTTTGTAAGTTATTGATATAATTTTGATATGATAATGAAAGAGATGATAGATTGGATGTGCTTAATGATGTATAGGGACTTATTTAGAAATTTAGATGTGCTTAGGATTATATTGGATGTTTATATAGAGAGAATAGGGAATATTGCCTAAGTGGTTTAACTTGTATTCTTTCTTGCTTGATAATATTCGCCAACACTTTCCAAATGATATTTGAATGGGATTTTATAGGGATATATTGGTCATGTATCAAATTTGATCAAATTAGGCTAATAAGGATAATGATGGGGAATTAGAATAAATTGACCATTTAGGATAGAAATGAGCTTGGATAATAACAATGGAAGTAGATAGGCCATATGCACTATTGTCCTGGTGTGGTGCTATTATCCTAGGTAGACAAGACCGAAAAGGATGGATTGGTCATGAAAATAGGGTCTTGGCTTAGTGAGGATCAGGTTTTGAAGGATATGGATGACTAGGAATCAATGAAAACAAGTCTATGAGGGTCATGAGAGCAAGCAAGAGGGACCTATGGGTTGGGTGTCATTAGCCATGCTCAAGTTACAAATTTTTACATTTTATATGACTAAATTTCTTGGCCCCCCACTCTCTTTATTCTAGTGATGAAATATATTAAAATACTAGGATAAATGAAGGATAGAAAACATACCTAAATTTACGTATAAAGGTAAAGCCCATGAAATTATGTGATAGTGGGTGTGCATAGAGAGAGCACATTGTGAAGTGTAAATCTATAGAAGAAGATAATGAGTACATAATTTTTTACTAGATATGTTATGTCTAAAATAAGAATGTATAAATATAGGTAAGAGAGAGAGAGTAAGAGAAAGGAATGATTACACATCACTAGGTACATGAACTAATACAAAACCTATTATGATGTTGATTAATGTTGAGTAATATTGGATGATGTTGTACCAAGAGTAATATCATGAATGGAGCTAAGTGCTTAATTCACTGAAAGTGTCTTAATAATGTAAAGGCCTGCCATTTTTCTCCATCATCACCAACTAATTTAATCTAGGTAGTCATATATGTGTTGATAAATATTTGGACTATGTGTCCAATCCCTCTGAATAGATGGCTCAAGAATACAAAGGCTAGCTAGTCCTTTGGCTCCATCATTACCCCTTAAAGTGAAGATATAAAATTTTATCAATATGGAATGTGTATCATATGAGATATCTCATGAAGTTCATGTATTTACTATGATCTAACAATGTTGGTGTGGATAGCCAGATGTATGCTAGAAACTAGGCCACTCTTGGCCATTCTAAAAGATGGAAATTAGGCTTATATGAAAGCCTCTCTAAAAATAATAATATAGCTTATGTGGAAGCCACTTATAAACTTAGAAGATAGTATTATATGAAATACAAACAAAAATTATGCAAACCACCTATAGATGGAGTAAGGCATGCAACTATTGAGAATGCTTGGGTAATGATAAACTTGGAAAGAAAGAAACAAAATGTGCTACACATATTGCTCCCAATCATTGGTGTCCAAAACATGGATTTTGATTTGAAATTTATACCAACTACCCTATCTTAAATATGAATTTAGAGCCATCATACCATGTATTATTCCCCTATATGTAGATTATTTGAGTGAAATTATACTAAAACTACTAAATCTAGTATGAACTATAGCAGACAAAACTATAACTAAAATTTTTGTTTGTTCTAGGAAAATATGGTTTGTTTTTGTTGGATTTGAGTGATATAAATGGATATTAACACCACTATCACTATAATCTAGTCTTGATGCTATTGTCCTAGGCCAAATCTAATAACTATTCTAGATTCTTGACTGTTTACCTAGTCTATTTTGACTAGTTTGTTGTTTACTTATTGTTTTGAGTGTTCTAAAACTATATTTTTTTGTTAGTAGGAGTTATGATCTCTATGATAAAACCCCTATTTTACCCCCTCTTTTGAGGGTAGGAATGGAGACCCTAAAATGACTTCCATCACAAGAAAGAGCCTTACAAGTGTGTTATGCTATGAAATATATGATATAGAAATGATACTCAACAAGATATCTCAAGATATAACATGATTTGTATTAAGAGATTATGAGATCAACAGGGGTATGCCTAGATATATGTAATAATTCAATAACATGTGCAATGCAATTAATTTTAGTTTAAAGTATGGTTAGTTGTTATTTGGAGGTTTGGAGCATGATGTCCATCATGGCATGCAAGAAAACACAAATAATGCATGATATGGATCATGGCATTGCAAATAATCAAGAATAAAACAAACAAAAAGCACATAAGGAAAGAAGAAAGAAGCACACAAGAGTGCCTAAGGGTCCATGAAAACAAGGGACATGAGTACATCACTTAGACTAGAAAGCAAGCATACAAGGCATGTTCAAATGCCACATACACATATAATTAAAATAATTAGGCTGACATGGAATCTAAAATAACATAAAGGAGTATAGGTAAAGGATAATAGAAAATTTATTAAGGGTAATACATGAATATAATAAAATAACATTGGCAAATGTCTTAAGGTACACACATGAATATAAGAAAATAACATTGTAAAATGTCCTAAGGGCCATAGAAGAGACAAACAAGAACTAAGAAAATGTAATCACATCAAGCTAGTGATAATCAAGTAAATAAATAATGTAAAAAAATGGAATTAAAAACACATATAACCAATCAAAGAAAGAAGTGTATGTATGCAATACATGTTTGTACAAGAGCAGGTGTATGCTATAAAATACACAAGTTATATTTACTAGTGAGTGTCGATAGAGTAATATTTGTAATCAAGTAAATAATGTACATCAACATGATAATGAGAGTGTGGGGTATAGGAATGAGATAAATTTGATGATGTATTCATGTAGAAGATGCCCCCAATGGGTATATATATCAATGTATGTCTCAAATATGTAAGTAGGATGCCCTCTCAATGGGTAGAGTGAAGCAATCACAGATTTGGATGTTACTAAACACACTCAAATAAGATCAATTAAATCATGGTAATGTAGATAAATTTCCAAATAATAATCATATAACAACATGTTCAATTCTATCATGATAGTATAAACGTGAAACATGTATATTGCATACAATCAAAACGTTTTTGTTGTTTTTGACATATTTGAATGTTTTTATGTTTTGAAATGATAAATTATTTTTTAATTTTTGAAATATTTAAACTATGCACAAGAAATCATAATAAATTATATATAAGTAAGTTGGGAAATTAAGATACTTACTAATGAGTCTCATCGGAGACTCCTTATCATGATACCCTATATCAAGGAGAGGAATAATACATGATCATGAAACATGATGAAAATACTCAAACTACGGCTCTAAAAGAGGTATATAATATAAATGCTTAGAAATCTCTGAATTAAAAACTGAATGTGGGGTCTCCCTATGAATCTAATAAGTGGATACAATTATAGGGCTCCTAGGGACCCATACAATCTTAGGAGAAGCTCTCTGAACATGTTCTTTGTGAGTAGATGCATGAGATCTCAATGATACTACCCTAGGTGTGAATAATATAGCTAGAAACTATCTATAATCTTGAAATTATGGAGGTGTACGAAATCTTGATGATAGTGAAGGATGCCTCAACTATGGTTGAATTGAGACTAGAGGAGGAACTATAACTAGTGGAAAAAATAGAACTACAAGCTAAACTAAAACTAGTGGTTGTATTATACAAGATGGATCTAAAGTGGGGAGTGGTAACTCATATGGATCTCCACCAACTATAATAACCTAATTAGTGTGAATTAATTTCATGCATTTGTGAATTATATAAGGTGCTACATGAAGTTTTTGAATCCATGTTCAATGATGTAACATATCAAAAGCTCCTACACTAGGTACTATAGTGAATGATGTGGCGATGTGTGGTGGGTCAGCCTATAAATGAAATATAATCTCACCCAAAAAAATCTATATATACCCACTAAATATGGTCATAACTATATATATCATTGTAATTTCATGCTATAAATATTGTAAATGCTACAATAATGTCATAGTGCACATGTTCACACTACATCCATTATCTATGAGAACACTATGAATAGGATGATTATGAATGTGAGCTCTAATAAAGAGTGCATGATAATTTTTATCATCCTTAATGATCTCTTACTCTAGGAAGGAGATGGAAGGTCTAGTTGGAACATTTGAATTGTATAAACAAATCATGTTTCTCAAAGGATGTATCTCCAATGAAGGTGCCCTATATGTATTTGGTGGGGGATGTGAATGATATGCATGGTGAACCCTTGATTGAACTCATATATCTTATTTGGAATGGTATGAAAAAGGATAAAAGAATATTTTCAATGAATTATCTTGTGTTTGCTTTGCCTAAGGAGGCTCAACTAAAGTTCCATGATCAATATGATTTCCATCTATTAAATCATGTATCTTGTGTCTCAATCTGATCCATCTATCTGTTATATGGCCTGGTGCCTTGTTAAACTTGAAAAATGAATTATAATCATATCCTCATGGAAGAGTATTTTTTGGGTCAATTTCTCAAATAGGAGGGAGAGATATGATGTTAGAATCCAATAGCTACTTTAAAACTCTAAATATAGAAACTAGTATATTGGTGAAGGTTCGTCGAGGAGGTGCTGATAAAACCACTCACTGAGGGGGCTCAAAAGCTACATTAAATGTAGGTTAATTCTAACTATTTTTATCATTGACCTTAACTTTGTATGGGACTTTTCTATTACTCATATTTTTTGTGTCTAAGATACTTGTGTACTTGATTTTTCGCATTAAAATTAACTTGACTTCTCTTTCCTTTAGTTTATGGCATAATTTAGTGAAGCAAGGAAATATTTTGAACATAATTCATTCATGCAAAGCTGGTATAGGACTATATATGAAGAGATCCTATAACTCTTGATCAGTCATGGGGCTAGTCATCTTAGGCAAGTGAGTCTTATAGTGAAGAGCATAATTTACGAGATTCTCATTTGACATTTGTTTCTATTTACAATTTGAGCATATGAAACCATATCACCAATGTTGATGTTGAAGTGAGCTACCAACATGTTTGATAAATGGTTGAATGCATTGACCAACTAATTCAATAGACTGTAAAACCATTGTAAATCATAATCTTTAAGGATTCATGAAAATATATTTATAATTAACCAATTATTGGGTACATATTCCAAGCATGAAATGTGAAAATCTCTCAAATGTGTCTCTAGATCACCCTTGACATCATATAGAGTAAGCTTGGGTTGACAAAAACTTTAAGGTAAGAGTCTAGAAGTAATTTGACATACCAATGGTGTATGTAGAAGAGAAAAAGAATCTAAAGAATGTGTAGGTCTAGTGGCATCTTGCTCAAGATGTAGCACCTTGGCTTAAAGAGATATTATCTCTTACAAAAAGGTTTCTACATTAAGAGATAGGGATGTACTAGCTTTAGCTGGTGGCATAGAGGTAGGTTGGGCTGTTATAGGGGGTTGTTGAGACATATTTATCCCCATAATGTCATTTACAATTGGTTTATCTATGTTTTGTGAAGATTGACCACTATTCACTCTTTGTTATTATTTTTTTAGTATTTTAAGCATGTCATATTGCATGTTAGGGTGGTCAGTTAATAGTTCATGGAGTTCCCATTTATCAGTTTAATCAAAACTAGTATATTGGGAAATTTTTAAGTTAGGAAAATAAGATGGAATTTGATTGAATTTTTTGAAAAAAATTTAATAATCAAAGTGTGATATATATAAAATATTGAATATAGGAAATGCAGTCCTAAAAATAGATAACTAGAAATTGCATAAAAAGGATACAAAGCTCACAAACATGTAGGGTGATATCTCAAGAAGAAATAAGAGCTAGTATATGTAGCTAGGGTTTTAAATATTATAATTTTGATAAATTAATATGATATTTTAAATTTTTAATGGATTTATTAATTTAAATATGCTAGGAAAAATTTATAAAATGATTGAAAAATTACCTAAAAATTACTACGACCTATTATGGGGAACTAGGGTTTGAAATAAAATTATTTTAAAATTTACTACTAAACTTTAAAATTTGAAATGAATTTATAATTTAAATAAAAAATAATAAATTTATAGGAAAAATTAGTAGGAATTTACCCTAGGGTTTCTAGGATTTTTATGTGTAAATGAAGTAAGTCGGGTTCACCGAATGTTTTAGCTTTTTTTAGAATATTAGGGTTTTATTCCTAATTTTTTTAAATGGTATGGATTGATAAATTAGTAAATAATATGCAGTAATTAATCTACTGATTTATGAAATTTATTTATAATTAGATATTTTCTAAATGTATTAATAAGAGGGAGAAAATAAGACATAGCTTAAATTATGCTAATCCAACTAAGACAGGGTCTAATATTCACTATGTGTGCCTGGGACATTATCACTAACAATATTATGAATTTCATTTTCTAATTGGATAGGAGCATTGAATATGAACAAGGGTGGTACCAATTCTATAGTCCTTGTTTTCCACTATTGTCCTTAGGATTTGAGCTTTCTAGGTTTTGCTCAGTAGGTCTATGTGACCCCATCTATGAATTTGTGAAGCCCTAATGTTAGCAATGCTTCCTATATATGTTATTTTATTAATTTCATACCTGTAATGTAATTGAATAAAACTTTGGAAAATAGGTAAAATGGGTTAGTGTGTGTAAGATGGGTTGGACGTGCTTCACACCCCATGTGTGGGCATGTTGCCCACATACCAATACTCTGAAGGGGGATCAAGCCATATGTAGTTCTCCCTTTGAAAGTGATTCATATAATTTTAACATGGTAATGAAATAAATGCTAGATTGGATGTGCTTAATGATGGATAGGAACTAATGCAAAAATTTATGTGCTTAAGACTATACTAGATGGTTGTATGTAGAGAATAGGGAAGATTTCTTGAGTGGTTTCACTTGTATTTTTTTTTGCTTGATAATATTTTCCAACCCTTTCCAAATGATCTTTGAATGGGATTTTATAGGGATATATTATTCATATATTGAATTATCTCATATTAGGCTAATAAGGAGAAGGATGGGGAACCAAAAAAATTGACCATTAGGGCCAAAATGGAGCTTGAACAACAACATCAAAAGTAGACAGGAGTGGCATTAGTGTTATTGGCCTAGTGTGGCACTATTGTCCTAGATAGATGTGACTGGGGGGAATGGATTGGTCATGAAAAGAGGGTCCTAGATTAGCTAAGATTAGGTTGAGAAGGCTACTGATGACTAAGAATCAATGAAAACAAGCCTGTGAGGGTCATAAGAGAAAGTAAGAGGGACCTATGGTTTGGGTGTCATTATCCATGCTTAAGTTACCATTTTTTTCATTTTATATGACTATAAATAGTAATAATGAACTAAAAAAGAAGGTGCATGATATGAGGCATGACACCAAAAAATATTAATAAAGGTGCATGATATGGATCATGGTAACACAAACTAAGAAAACATAGAAAAATCAATAAAATTAATAGATAATCATGAATATTTATACTCATAATCAAATAATTTCATGGAAATTACACACATAAAAAATCACATCCTACATAACTTAGTTTCACACAAGGATAAGGGTCACACACATAATGGACAATCAAATTTCACAAAGGCCAAAGGCAAGACAAAATAAATAATTACATGTCACATAAAGACAAGGGATTAAAATAAAGAAGAGTACGATGATACAATCAATCAATCAAATGAAATAAGAAAATGGAATGTCTAAAATAAATATGCATACAATGATATACTCTATCAAGAAAATGTCATACACTATTGCAATTATTATCAATGATTAGCCTATAAAATTGAAACAACATTAATTAAGCATGAAACAAGTAAAACTAGTATACACTATCAATCTATTTCAATGTCTCAAAATATCAAAGTAACATATCCATTAAATTAAAGTATAAAATGAAAAATATTGATTTACGGATGGCTTTTGCGTGCATGAGGCCTAAAATTTTGAACTTGGTTGCTGTGAACCCGGTGGTCGGTGTGGCTCTGGATACCGTTGAGGTTTTTTTTGCTAGTAAAGGGATTGAAGACACTACAACCCTGCATCTGGCTTATGTTCCTGCTTGAGGGAATGGACTTGGGGGGAGAACCTATGCAGATGTTGCAGCCTTTGAAGTAGATATACATGATGCTCTGCCTCATGCAATAGTTAGACCA
Organism: Torreya grandis; assembly: GCA_037957365.1. Lineage (NCBI taxonomy): Eukaryota > Viridiplantae > Streptophyta > Pinopsida > Cupressales > Taxaceae > Torreya > Torreya grandis. The sequence goes on along the minus strand of JARHVA010007903.1, from coordinate 553,773 downwards.
ACCCGTGTTTCACCTGTAAGTGATTTAAAACCCATTAGGGTAACTCTAGACCCTGAATTAGCAGAAAATATCTTCCAATCGAAAAAACAATTTTCCTCTTGTGTTTCTATTTTTAATTTCTATGGTTTCTGGCCCTCTTCTGTAGATATGTAGAATTGTATTTCCAAGAACTAATTGCATATTAAAGATGGTCAAATCCAGCCTTGCACTAGAGGTTTTTTTATAGTAATATTTCAAAGCCCTGAAGATAGATAGTCTATATTGCGTCACAATAATTTTTCTTGGTAGGGCAAATTCCCTCTTATGGCCAAACCTTGGCATAAGGATTTTGATCCTCTATCGTAATCCTTTAATAAGCTCCCTAGATGGGTCCGGCTCCCTTATCTTTTGATACACTTGTGGTAAGAGGCAGTTTTTAAAACCATTGGAAACGCTATAAGGGATTTTTTATATGAAGAAGTTAGCACAAAAAGTCACCATTCCACTTGTGCACAATTTTTGGCTGACTTGGATGTTTCAAAGGGCCTTCCTGAGGTGATATGCATTGATTCCCCAAGGGGTACCTGGACACAAATCTTGGATTATGAGGGGATCCCTTTTCGGTGCAGGAAGTGTCACCAGGTGGGACATATTACTGCTCATTGTGTTGCTGGGAAAACCAATCCCAGACGTTCACCTTCTTGGTGGCCTAAGGATTTCTCTAATCTTAGTATGGACAAACAACCTCTGGAAGCAACAACAGAATTTGAGACTGAGAAAGAGGATAGTTCACAATATGAATAAAAAGATGAAGAGGAATCTTTGGAGAATCATTCTAATGAAGCCACTATAGAGGCTGTGGTTAGTGATACAACTGAGCCAGAGGAGGAGATGGTGGTCTCCTTCCATATTTTGGAAGATCTTTCTAAGAGCTAGACTGTGTTTGACTCTCACAAGGAGTTTATGCCCACTAGAATCCAAAGATAATTGTCTCCTGAGGCATGGGTTGCTGAGGTAGCTAAGGTAGTGGATGGATGGACAACAGTTAGGAGAAAGAAGTCTAAGCCTTTGGTCCCCCCTCTCGATATGAATCTTCGGTCAAGCAAAAAGAAAAATCTTAATTTAAAATATTCATCCAAAGTTCCCTTTTGCTGATTGGTTTTTCAGGGGCTATAAATTGGTCACTTTTTTTGGTTTGCTGGTTACTGGTCTGGAAGGTTGTTCAGCTTGTTGTACATGTTGGTTAACCTTCAGATCAGTGTTTTGATATATGTTTTTCATGGTCATATTTTTTGGTTACAGGTCCCTATAAAACCTGGCTTAGGTTCTTTCTGTAATCAAGTTCTTTTGTTAACCTGGTTGTGCTTTAAGGTGTTTCTTTCGCCTTGTGTAGGGTTTCGAGGTCCCTTCAAAACCTATTTTTACCTTAATCTAAAACATATCCATTAAATTTATCAATTCAAAGAATATATGAAGTACTAATACTTGTGTAAGAAATTAATATAGGTAAACGTTATAAATGGAAATTTCATATAAATATTTAACTTAAAATAATGTAACCTATGGATGAGATGCTCATAAAATTAGAAGGCCCTTTCATATAATATATCCATCTATATATAAATTCACGTATCATGTGTAATATTTATATCATTCAAGCCATTAAATTCCATGTTCATATGAAAATTACATGTAATATACCAAATATGTGATAAATATGATACATGAATAATGTGAAATAGAAAATTATGTCATGCTTAGTTCTTATTTTTTAATCTTTTTTTAAAAATAATTTACAAATATGGAAATTCTAAAAAATTATCCAAACAAGGGGATGTTCATGTGTAGGTATTGTATCAAAAAAATTAATGGTCACATATCATAAATAATTAGTATCATGCGTAGTTGTATCTAAAATTTGAGAAATGATTTTATGTTGTAATTTAATGTCATCATCATCATAGTCATCATCATCATCATCATCATCATCATCATCATGACCATGTTCATCATCATGATGATCATGATCATGATCATGATCATCATCATCATCATCATCACAAATCATATGACTTTGTGTATAAAGTGTAACTCTAGGTACCATATTATCATGTGAAATTCCTAATAAATTAGGATAAACACGTGTTTGTGTGTATTGGGGAACATGGGAACTATCTATAACACTAGATTAATACATGATAAAGTACATAATTTATACCTTGAGTCATGAATAAATATCTAATAGAATGCTAATTGAAGTACCGATCCTCGATGAAACTAATCTACCTTACTCTGAACTATCTACATAGATTAATCATTATTAGGTGGTGTAATTGGTTGTGGTTGTGGTGGGGGTGGAGGATGAAATGAATATGATGAATAAAATATTTTTATAGAATACCTAAAACTATGATGACTCTATTTTAATATATATAATTGACATATATATATGCATTAAATATGGTACAACATGTATATGTTTATTAAATGGTGTCTTAACAACATACAAGATACCCCTATGCTTATTAAGACTAAAAATAAAGTAATAACTATCTAGGGGAATGCCTTAAATAGTAGGAAAATGTGTTGTAGAGGGTTTTATTTGTCTATTAAATACTTTAACTATATTTTATGTACCTCATTTTTATATCTAAGAGTATTTATAAGTGTGAATGTACATATGTTTTCATTTGATCCATTATCTACCATGAATCTATGTATAGGATATGAATCGATGTAATCTTATAAAAATAATGAATTTAAATGAGAGTCATCTTCCAAAATATCATTATCATAAATTATAGTTGCATTCCATTACAATTATATGAATGTATGTGTGCCAATGATATTTTATAATGGGTGACCATATGTTAAGGGATTAGGATGTGCATTGTATGTCATATTCACTTTGAATTATCCTTAGTTTATACTTCCACATGATTTTGAAAGAGATCATAATTTTTTTTCATTCTCATTACGTTATGGTCCTAAATAGTCTGTAAGTATCCTAATATCAATAATGTTTTCATCAGTGATATCATGCACCTTATTCCTTATCTTTAATCATTTATTTTTATAATGTCCATCACATTAAGGATAATCACAATTTTTTTTATTACCATATCCCTTAGGTGTATTCATAATCATATTAACAAATTTTATGAGAGTTAGGGATATAAGGTTAAATTGTAGTAAAATTTGTAATATCATATGAGTAGGTGAGGTAATCATTAAAGCTATCTCATTTGTATCCTAGATAAGACAAGATGATTAGTAGATAATGATATTGAATTAAATATTCATTTTGAATCATTATTAGTTTCATTTATTTTAAACTTCTAACTTGGTTTATTTTTTAAATTTGAAGTTGAAGTATTATTAAATATTTGAGCTTGTTCAATTATATGGGCTTAACTTCATGATATCTAATTTTATTCCATAACTCATCAAATTATTCAACTTTCTTGAACATAATAAATGCATGGAGAAGATCAACAATTTTTTTAACATATCTTGTAACTCATTTTCATCCATAATATTTGTCATATTAGAAACATAATACTATATGAAATCACATAGTCAGTAATTAGTTCATTGGATACTTGCTTAAGTTATTAAATTTGAGAATAGGATAATTTCACATTGATATTGATTGAAACATGTGATATAAAATGATTGGAAAAAGGATTGAATGCCTTAATTGATTTTAATTAGAGATAATAGAAACATAACATATAATATTCCTAAGAGTTTATGGGAATAACTTATTTAACAAGTTATCAATGGAGGCCTAATCTAATACTTTTATGTGAAAGGATATTAGGTATTACTTTATATAACCATTACCATCATATGATTTAATATTATGAGACAAAAAATAAATGGTAAGTGGTGCAAGCAAAAGGACTAGGTGGAGTAATTTAAGTCTACCTTTATCTACTCTGTTCAAGGATTCATAACTACACTCGTCATAGATAGGCATTTTGTCAAACATTTTAACAACATAATACAAAGATCATTCTATTATTTTAAACACACTATATATTACAAACATAAATATACCACCATAGGGATTATTAAATACATAAGTGCATGGAGGAAACACTACCCTATACTTATAGGCTATACATAGGCCTCTACCTTCAAGTGGTAGTTGTATAATGTTAATTATAGATTAAGAAGGAAAATAAATAATACATTATGGTCTTTTTTCTTCAATTCCATCCATCCCATTCAAATTAATTCTTACTTTGCATATATATATGGAATTATATGACCTATCCTCCACTACTATGTCATTTCACCTTGAATCTCCACATTTCATTTCATTCATCAAGCATTACATGTTCTAATTGAAACACCCAAAACTCAAATTTTCATGTATAGGTGTCATTTTTAGGTTTTGATTACATATCACAAATTAAATTTGAACACTTTTGTCTTATCTCTAACCTTATTAAATTCAAAGAACTAGTCACCTCAATATTAAAATGTACTTTGGACTACTTGGCATATATGTAGGCATTTGGAGAGGAATGTGAAAGCCATATGGAAGCTTTATGTTTGAATGCAAACCCAAGTAGCATACCCACATATTCCAAAAACCAAAAAGATCTAAGATACATAATAAGGTCTAATTTCCCAAGTAACACAGTGAGAAAAAGGAATCTGAGCTAAGACTTATTTAGATTATGCATTCATGACAAATAATGCTCCAATAATATGTTTTTTATACGCACATGTAGACTTAAACATTATAAATTTATATTCAATTATTGAGTAACATAAAATTAAAATATTTATATGACCATTTATTCTTGCTTAAGAAGCACCAGATTGATTTGAAAATATTATAATGAGATATATTTTCTAATTGACATAAATAAAAAATCAATGGATGTCAAGAGCTATTCAGTTATGTTACTCTAATCAATGTTGAATATCATATATACATATGCTAAAGATAATATTCAAGACTATAAAATATTTTGATCTTAAAGAACACAAAAATACTTGAATCTTTGAATACATTCCCAATATAGAGTTAAAACCCAATAGAGGAAACAAAACCAATGTTAAAAGGCTCAATTAAACCCAAATTACCAATGAAGAAAACAACCATTATCATTCTTAACTAATCAATAATCAAAGCTTATATTTCTAAGAAATTTATAATAATTCATTCCATAGATAAAATTGGGTATAAGGAGACTAATTAAAATCGTAAAAGGTATGAAACTTTCTTGAAGACCAAATCAAAAACTTGAAGTCCGATTACCACTATCAAACACCTAACATAAACTATGAAATTTGGTATCAACTCCAAGGTAAACACAACCATCCCATATGATTTTTTCATGAATTAATATGATTTAAACCACATGAAATTAGTCAATAATGAATAAAAAATTGGTATGAGACCCAATAAAACTTCTTTCAATGCAAAAACAACAAAACTAAAATAAAAACAAACATAAGAAAACAAATCCATTTTTTGGAAATGTAAGATTGATCAATACTCAGATGCTCCTACATCATATAACTAAGGCTCAAAAATGTGATCTTCGACTCAAATTTATGGGATAAGTATAAAATCTAATCTTTTTAGTTGTTTGTTATTCTTTTTCCTTCACTATTTCCAAATCCTATATGTTAGTTTTTATTCTCTTATATTTACATGTCTGATCTTTCTCTCACTTTTTATGGGATCACACCTAGTATAATCTATCTCATTTATGGGATTACACCCACCATCATTTATCCTCCTCTACCAAAGGCATAACCAACTATCCTTCAACTCACGTGTGAACTGAAACCTAATCTCATTCATACACCACCACCAAGATGATTTATCATGTACCTCACTTTCCCATGTGTAATCAAACCCCACATATACCACTACATCTAAAATCCCACTTTCCTTTATTCACACCTTATCTAACTAGTTGTTGGATCACACACACCATCACATACCACCATTTATAATTTGTCTCTCATGAATGAAATATCACTTATTGATTTCAATATCAACACAATTGAATCGACATACATAATGGAATAGAAATGATAATCTCTATCATCCAAAATCACCTCAAGGAAAATCTTTACCTTCACATCCTTCATTGTCTACATTTCTATAGCAAGCAATATCTCGATCTCATCTATAAATTCATCTTTTTATTTACATAATTGTGTTTTCATATACATTAAAAATTCCTATTACCACTTTTTGAGCTCAAATAAATCACCCTCAATACCTAAAACTTCAATTTATTCATCATATTCTTGATTTGATATAAAACTCATCTACACTCTTTCATATGTCAACATGTTATATGATCAGTTCACACAAATATTAGGATTCATAAAGCCTTATAAAATAACATTCAATTATTTTAGGGACAAATATTCTTCATCTAATTATTGTAATTTAGAATTCACTTACACATATCCTTGAGAATGAATGTTTTCCATGTTCTATCACACTTGTCTCCAAATTAGCTTGAATACTCTCCTTTACAGGTAAAATACAATCACCAACTATCTCTTCTATCACTAATATCGTATCCATCTATTATAAAACTTCTTCACTTTGTCTCTCATACCAATGAACATGATAGATCACTCCACACTTAGTCCTTATCTTTAATAGCCTATCAATGGTTGGACCTATTCAATGCACAAATATATTAGAGAAAATAAGAGTTCCCTCATTCACCTCAAAAACTAATTCATCATGATAAAAAGGCATGTTTTGTAACCCTTTACAAATGCTAGTATGTTTCTCATGCTTTTCATTCACATTATGGGCTGTTAATAACTCCATATCAACCACCTAAAAGGCTATCTTGTCCTCAATAACACCTCTAATTTTATCTCCTTTGAATATTTGAAACTTATCAATTATTTCCTTGTTTGAAATTACTTTGACAACATTTATATCCAATTCTTCCACCATGGAAACATGCCACTCAACTTGGATACTATCTTCCTTTATCTACAAATCTACATGGCTACCACATTCCTCAAACTCTAGTGTTTTATTCATATAAACATTTAATCCATTATTTTCCTCAACCCTACTACGATTAAAAATAAAATTAACAACCTTATTTTCATTATGAATTAGAGACAAATCAATACTTTCCCACTCATGGGACTTGTAAACCACTTTCCCATCATCACACAATGGGTCTCCAACTTTCAATTGATAATTTACTTCTAAGAAATTATCCATCTCAAAGGTATCACCATCTATGGTATACTGATATATAATATCCATATTTTTATTTTTAAAAATAACATTAAGATCTACATATAGAATCCTCTCCTTAATGTTGTCTCTTAAGACAATATCCTATTTGGCATAACTAAGCACTATTATTATACTTCTCGAAATAGTATTTAGATGATCACATGACATCCCCACATATTTATTTCCCATTTTGGAATTATTATCCTCACATGCACTCTCTAGACTCTTCACATGAATCTTACATAACCATGTTGATTATAATTTTAGGTGCACAAGATGACTCAACATCTTGGAAGACATATTTTCCCACTCACTAACCTTATGCTTACCTTTCCTTTGTATCATAGTCTGGATACCTTTATAATTCATTATTTCAACTCCACACAATCACTTACATGCGGCCTTCACCCTCATGGGGTTAACAACATTTGTATGCTCAAAATACATATCTATCTCAACTATCCAAGTCATGAGCTAGTCTAAACTTTCACTTCCATAAAATATAAAAATATCATTCATGGATTTACCTTTTTCTCTACCACAACCTTGTTTTGTATCTTTCCTATACTATACTCTTTTCCTCCACTTACATAGACTCTATCTAAAGAATATTCTCATACTTGTAGGGCATACAATCCCACCATAAAATCTTGATCATCAACATCACACTTAATTTGACTTACATCACCAAGTGTAGTCATATCTAGTCTTTCTTATAACACTTTCAACATGTGTATCAACTCTCCCATCTCACATGCCCTTCTCTTATGTCCTATATATCCCCATAACTTGGTAGGCACATATTTCATAAACTATAATGGATTCCTAATTAAGGATCTTAAATTACGTCAATATTTTAAGAATTCACACACATACAACCACCTATACAATAATTCCTCAATAAATTTCAACTCTATGTAGGCTTCTCTCTCACAACCCACCATATATATTGAGTAGTTATCACAACTGCAAGGATACAACCTTATTATGATACCCCTTTGTTCAAGCATGATGAGGGGGAGAAAAATTATTTTTTACCTCTATCTCTCATGTTTTAGTGTTTCATAACTACATTGGTCACACATAGGCATTCCATCACACATTTTAACAACATACTATAAAGATAATTTTATTTAATTAGACACAAAAAGCATACAAACATAACTCTATCATAATCAGGCTTATTTAAAACATAAATTCATGGTAGAAAAAAATACCCTACATATATACGTAATACACAAGACTCTTCATTAAAATGGTAGCCTTATAATGTCACTTACAGACCAAGAAGGAAACTAAACAACACATTCTTGTATTTTTTTTTTAGTCCATCCAACCCCTTTGAATTCCCTCTTCCTTTACATATATAGATGGAATTATATGACCTCCCATCCAATCCTATGTTACTTCACCTTCAATCCCCATATTTCATTCCATTCACCAAGTGTTACAAGTTCAAATTAAAACTCCCAAAACTCAAAGTTTCACCTACATGTGTCACGGTCAGGTTTTGACTATGTATCACAAAGTAAAGTTGAA
>JARHVA010007903.1:522500-532500 GCA_037957365.1 Torreya grandis | reverse complement strand
TTGTTGTGTGTGTGTGTGTGTGTGCGCGCTGGTGTGCGTGTGGTGTGTGTGTGTGCATGTGCGTACATGCATGCCTATGTGTCTATCTGAATGCACATGAATGGATGAGGTCACATGTGTGAATGTGTGTGTTCTGTGTGCCTATGTGTCCTATGTGAATGCACATGAATGCAAGAGGGCACATGTGTTCATGCATGTGTGTGTTGTGTGTGTGTGTGTGTGTGTGTGTGTGTGTGTGTGTGTGTGTGTGTGTGTGTGTGTGTGTGTGTGTGTGTGTGTGTGTGTGTGTGTGTGTGTGTGTGTGTGTGTGTGTGTTGTGTGTGTGTGTGAGTGTTGGTGCGCGCGCTAGCGCGCACTGTGTGTGTCTATGTCTGTGTGAATGCATGTACATGCATGAGGGCATGTGTGTGGATGTGTGTGTATACCAATACTAATCATAGTAATTATGAGTATATACCAATACTATGGGGGGTAATTGAGGCCTTTTAGGATCTTGAGAGATGTGGTATTCCATCTATGCCATTATGTGTTAATTAGATTAAAGTATGTTGTCATATAATTATGATGATTATGTCAATTTATGTAAACTAGTAACCAAACCCAATGTCTTACTGACATGATTTACTATATGACCTGAGATTTAGGCTATTTTATTTGACTCTTATAAATTTTCAAAAAAAACATTGACCTATATTTTAGTGTTTTTGTTCATGTGTAATTATGGGCATGACAACTTGCCATTTTTAAACTAAAATTAATTCATTTATTGTTTTTTCCTATACCCCAACACTTATTTTCAAGCTTGTGAGAGATTTGACCTATATTTTCAAGCTTGTGAGAGATTTGTAGATCCAAATCTAAGTTCTCCTTGGCCTATAGACCTAATTAATGACTAATATAGAGATATAGGTGGATTAAGTATATCTTACATTAAATGTTTGACCATTAGATTTTGTATAAAATATTAAAATACAAAATTTTACTCGGATATATTTTTGGTTTTCTAGTAACATTAGCAAAACATTCTAGATAAGGAGTTTTTATATGTTTTGAGGGTTACAAAGAGATTAAGAGAAGTATGGGCTTTAGGTGTGAAATAGAGTGTTAAAGAATGTATGAGGTACTCAAGGGTTTGATAAAAGTTTTTAAATGTATATAAAGGTAATTTTTAGAGATAATTTAAACTCATGAAAATATAAGTAAGATTTAAGGCATTTGAGCAAAGGAGATTTGTAGTGTTTACAATCTCATTGTGAGGTCTTTCAAAGTTTAGAGATGCTTGAGTTTATTTATCATCATCAATATGTTAAAAGAGGCATTTTAATGGACATTAATGTCATAGGTATACCTTATTAATAATTATAAATTAAGATAAGTTTCAAAAAAAAAATTAACTCCTCCTAGAAATAAGAACATATAACTACATAATGAGGTGGATGGGTCATCAAGAAGGTCAGGAGTTACTCTTTACCACCCCTCATGAAGAAAAAAATCATATCAAGAACACTTAATTAATACCTAATTAAATATTCCTTTTAATTTTAAATTTCTCCTTTTGAGATGACACTTGTCATAAGTATCTCCAACATTCTCTTTCTCACTCTCTGTCATTCTCTTCTATATATACGACCTTGTTTGGCTTTGTAAAGGATCTTCCACCTGAGTATGGTGAAACCTTACTCATTTATACACCTTTGATAAATTAAGAATACTATTTTTACCTCCTTACATGACTTTACCTAGTGTTTATGCATTGATAGTTGATGTTGTTAAGTTATTTTCTTAGTCTTCCTTCACATGTTGTCATATTCTATCACCTATATGTGGTTTGAAAGCTTATCTTGTAGGTCATGTGAAGGGTTTAAGTGAAATTTAAGGGTTGAGTGATTTTTACTATTCATTAGTGTTATTTTATAACTATTTATTATCCCTCACAACCTATCCATATATCACAACCTCCACATCAAAATTCTAATGTAAGATATTTTGATTACAAGTAGTGTATGTTGAAATTAGTCTCATGGTTCATTGTGCACATGCAGTTGGTTGGTAGTGATCATTTATATTGGTTTATCACCTCCTTAGTTCTGTTTATTTAATAATACCCCTCTCCCTTTTCCTTAAAATATAATAGTGTATAAGTATGAGACTAATTTATACATCAAGGGGAGCTAGCCCTATAATCTAGAGTTTTAGCCCATTTATAGGTCAACCATAACCTAGGACCAATCCCATTGTATAGCTCAAACTATAGGTCTTAAATCATCCTATCAAGGGTGAAAATTTGATTTAAAAAAATTACATGATATATATAATTCATGTTACTACATGAATATTACTTTTAGTGATGCCTACATATCCATCATCTTTCTATTGGGACACAACACTACTATGTGTGTATCATTTCTTTATTTATCCCTCCTAAGGGAACATGTATACATTTGGGTAATTTAATTTATCCATATGTTTATTTTCCATTGGAAGCATCATATTAGCATATCTCCTCCAACTTATTATTATTTATGTATTATCTCAATAATTTTACATTGGGGTATAACTTGCTTCCGCATCAAATCGCTATAGAATGGAATATATATTTCCTCTTACTTTCTCATCCTCACATGAGGTTGCATATTACTATTTATTGTTACATGTAAAATTTTAAAAATAGTTAGATACATGTGTTTTTACCATTTTTATAAAAAAAATCTAACTTTGACTATATTACTAGATGACATATGATGCACATAAATATTTATTTTGATAAAAGTGATTGCATGAACAATTTTAATATCCTTCACCTCAAAAATTAGGAATATGTATCTACATATTTGAGATTAATATATTTAAATATTGAATAAAATATTATGTAAATAAGGTTTAATTAAGGGCCAACTCATAATTATTTTTTTCCATTATTAATAAGTGGGTTTGAGATGTTAGAACATAATTAAAAAATTATTAAGTAGCATAAAAACTATGATAAATCAAAATATTTTTTACAATTAACAAATATGGTAGAATTTTTTTCATACCATCAAGTGTATTTATTCATATTCTCATATTTTTATTTCTATATTCATATAAATTTTGTCACAATAAGTTTATTAAACTTCATTAAAGTAGAAATCTGAACTTACTAGGAAATATCACTACATGTTGATGGAATTTAACCTTAGCATTTAGTCATTTCATCCATATTCCCATAGATAAACGTATATGCATGTTCCAAACTATTATTTTAATTCATACATACATTCATTGACATCAAATAGACACAAAATTATGAGGATTATTTAGACACCTTAATTTGGTATAGGATCTTTTTTCAATAGGTGTTTTCCTTTTTTAGCACACTGGGTCTAATTTCATACATTTGCCTATTTATTGAAAAATTTCAGTCCCTATTACAATATATTTTACTTTTTTCCATATCTATATCCTAATATTCATATTTCATAATATTTTGGATCCTATTTATCACCTTTTTGGGTAGTCTATATACATTATGAGCATTTATTTATCCAAGTACAAATTCAATGACCTATAATTTTTTTACTTATATAGAACTAACAAGTTTTTAACCATTTTTATAATTAAATGTAGGGAGAGTAACCTAATAAGTTTGGAATAATATATTATAAAATTAGGCCATGTAAATGCATTCAAATTTAAAATATTTTGATAAATATGTTGAATATGAGAATATGTTAAATATTGATAAGTATAATGCCAAAAAATATTATGGAAATTGAAATAAAAAGGATTAAAAAAACCTTATCTTATTTAATGATGCATACTAATATTTAATAGGCATAGGTGTAATATAGGATCTCTATCAATTTGAGCATTTCCATCAAAATATAAAAAATAATGGCAACACTTCTGTCACGGTTTAAACATTTTTTTCTGGCTTAAGATACATACACTTTTCTATAAAATAAACCTACACCTTTTAGGTTTTACTATCTCCTTATGGTTTATCAACTCAGATCATGTGTATAGGTTACAAAAATAAATATTTTTATCAAAATCCTATATCCTCCAGCATGGCATGTCACCTTGTAAATTTGGGGTAAATTTGATTAAGTGAAGTCAAGATGGCCTCAAGTACCCATCATTTAATGAATGATACCTACAAATCTATATATTGTGAATATTTCCTTAGACTGATGTATTCCCCCCCCCCTCTTATGTGGGATTGTGTGTGTTCAATTTTCAATATGTTATAAGCAAGTGCATGTACTGATCTATCTTTTAACTTAACAAAAATTACTCATGGAATTATATTTTAATGATATAGACATGTAATAAGATTTATCCTATGCTTAAATTATAAATAGGTAATAATAAGGTAGAATAACTTAGATGTGTAAGTGAATTTTACTAGTGTAGTATGAGTTTGCTTTATGATTGATAAATGTCCTTAATGAGTGGTATTTTATTTGTATTTATTTTAGTCAATTTGAAATTATCTTACATGATTTTAAAATAAAACACATAGGTTGACCCATACATGTCTAAATATTTGTAAATTTTATTATTTGGAGGGCAAGGACACTAAAGTTAGAGTTAGGACACTAGATTCAACCCTATTATCCTTATCTAGAGGTAGTGTCCTAAAAAATATAAATTTGTTGATGATATGCAACTATTTAAGTAGGGTATAAATAATTTTTTGTGTAGAGTTAAGGTTAAAGGTGAAATAGGTGATCATAATGTCAATGGTAGACTATATGATATGTAATTTGGCATAGTGATGTGGTAAACATGAGCCTCTATAACATAAAGGTCATGAACTTAAGGGTTGACCCAATGTTTGGTATTTGTTAAGTGTAAAACACTAGTATGACATATATATTTATATTTTGGTATCTACTTCCCCCCAATATATTATTTTTTAAGGATGAAAATATGAGGTTAAATTAAAATAAATGCATACCTTTGTGTGTGTAACACACCTTTATTTTCATGATCCTCATTTGAATTTTTTGTTATGTATTATCTGTAACTAAGAGCATGCTATTATTTAATTATTGTATATATCTAAAAGTGAATAACTATATTAGTTTAAATTAAGGATAAAAAGGAAAGAATACACCTATGTGTCAATAAAACCATATTTCCCCTTGGTAATTTTCTTTTTTTATGATGCTTCCTTATTGAATTATTAAAGAGATAATTACATAGATGAACATTGGAGATGTGAATATGAGGATTATATGGTGATCATGACCCAATATGGTGTAAAGGAGAGTTGTGCCAAGGCCATCAAGTGTGTTGAATATCAATTGCATAAATCAAGTGTAAACATAATCTAGCCAGTCTATCTAATCTTTCCCAAGTCAAATGGTGTAACCATATAAAAATAAAATAGGGGAGTAGTGTCTAAATACATAAATAGTGTTGAATATTGATCTCACTACTTAAGGTACCCAACTGATGTAGGTAGGTAAATCTTAATTGGTGCATCTTTGTAAATTTGGTGCATAAATATGTGTATAGTCTAAATATGTATCTTTGATTTGGTGCATTTACATGGAATATTCATCTCTAATCTATCTCAAGCTAAATTATTTATAAAAGTGAAACCTCTAATTTATAAATATGTATAATATTAGTCATAAATCAGAAAAAATGAAACCTAAATTTATGAAAATTAGTCCTAAGTGCAAAATATTTTAAACCATGTCTATATCTAAATCATGTAAACTATATCAAATTTTAAAAATTATGCCAACTATGTTAAGAGGGATTCATGTCTCCATGACAAGCCCTCAATGATATGTCATCCCCATTTTAGGGTGAAAAGAATGCAATTTCGTATTCAGATTATCTCAAAAGGATTAGATAACCATCCCATATCTATATCAATCATGTAATAAAGATGCATATATTGGTGTCATGTCTAAGTACATGTATCAATGAATCTTACAGTATCTAATCATGAAAATGTCTAAGATACATGATATATACCATGTTATCACCTAAAATTAACAATAAAAAGTTCAAAAAATAAAAAAACACACACACAATAGTACCCACATGACAAAGGAGTATAAGTAGACCAAAAATAAGGGCCAAGTTCAAATGCCAAACACTCAAGAGAAAGACATGTTCAAATTTCCACATACTAAATAAAAAACACCCAAAGCATTATGAATAATAACAAATAACATGTTTAAATGTTCCAAAATCAAAGAAATGTACAAAATAATAAGTACGCTGAATTAACAGATGTGATAAGATGAATACGTGAAAAATTATAGCATAAGTATATCATACTAGTTCCTACATAAATGTGTTAGAAAAATTTCCTATAGCATCACATATATCAAATTTCATAATATATAAGCATGAGTATAGACATTATATGCACCTAAAATTCCTTGCTTCATTATTGTTGACTAATATTCCTATTAATCAACACTAATTCTGCTTAACCTATTTTATTATGCTAATATATCCCCTTTCCTAGCCATTTATCTAATACCCCCTTCCATTATCCTACACTAACTAACCTTATTCATCACATTCCTTCATGAATTCTATCCTAATCATTATTATCTTAATGTAGTCTTAGTTATCCATTATATGGGAGTTTTAAATTCCCTTAACCCCACCTACCCACATATTAGCCTACTTCATATGATTTTCTACTCCCCTAGTCCCTAATCCATATCTAACCCCCACCTAATCCTCCATTACCCATAAACTAATGTATAAGGCTCTATAATTGTATAATCTCCTCCAAATATTTATAAATCTCTAAACTAGAGACTTATAAATAATTCTAAATTATCTAAAATCTCCCTCCATTATCCTATGAAAATCCATGCTTGGGCAACGTAAAACTAACTATAATTCCCATAACATCATCATGTTAATCTAATACTTCAAAAACTGTTCTCATACCCAATCCACACCAAATTATTCCTTGGATCAATCCTTCATCCATCATTAAAATCCTTTTATCATGCCATTATTAGGCTAAAAATTTGAGACCAATATGCAATCACAAATCCACTAGAACATCCTAGAATGAGGTGATAAGAAATAAGTACTTTGTTAAGTTCTATATCATTCTTATTTGTTTCATGAATCTTTCCTAATAGGTAGTTTGTGTTTTGAGTTGAGTTAATGTGTTTAGTTTGTAGTGTGCTCAAAATTCTACTATAGACACGTGTGAGTTTTAGTATATAATATAAATCATTATAACATAAAGTGATCATAAAATAATGTAATTTTTATCAATCATGATCAATAAAGAATATTCCCCCAATGTAATGTGTCAAATGGGTGGAGGAAAGGTCCAATACTATGTATGCTCATGTATCATGTATCTATTGTATGCATGTATCACACACAAGTACCAGTGAAACATATATGTATATATAAATTAAATTATATTATATATACTAAAATAAATTAAACAACATACATGAAAAGATAATAAACATATGAATGTTAAATATTTTTATTTTTTCTTTAAAGTTTTCATATTTTATTGGTTTATTGATTTTTTTGATTTTTCCCTTTTATAAATTATATGAAAAAGAGGGATAGTTGATGATCCAATATAAGGTATGATCATATGGTGATCTATACTCAATATATTATTTTAAAAAATGACCATTTTACTAAGGATCATATATATGTGCTAAATCTAGAACTACATAATTTTTTATACTCTACCAATGCCTCATAAGACTCTATGATCAAGAAATAGTAATAAAGGTTATATTGGTTCCTATAATCCATTGATTATTTCTCTATAAATTATTTAGTGAATCTATAATTATGTTTTTTATACCCTCTCTGAAACATGTTGATCTACTCTTAGTAACTAGGTAGATCTTATAGGCATAGATTAGGACTCTGTGGAGTCCACTATATATTTATTGTAAAATTCCCTCTAAAAAATAAAAAACCTAAGAAATAGGAAAATAGTTTTCTTATCATTTTTTTCATAACTATCCTTAATAGGTTTTATAATTAGTTGTCTTGGAATAAACTTCTATTGTTGTAATGGATGCTCATATTGAATCCCTAAAATGTAATTAAATGTTTATAAACTATAAGATATATTATGTTTGGGAGTGTTAAAATATTTAAATATAATGAATGTAAATAATTTGATGGAGGAGTATGTGCATTACATTCCATTTTCACTTCTTGTATTTCCTTATAATTATTTTTCAATGGATAGATGAATATATTTTCGTTTTTATGATCATTAGACTGTGACCCTAAATATTTTAGAAGATCATCAAAGGTGATTTATTTTCTATCAATGAAATTTTGTATATTATGATTCAAATTGTATTATATATTTTAAAAATGCCTGTCACATTTTTGATAGTCACAATAAGCATCTTTATCATATCCTTTTAAAAGAGGTTGACTCACATCAATGTTTAATGGAGGATAAAAAGATATGAGATGACACTCCATAAGATTCTTAAGGAGTAAAGATAGAGACTCAAGAAATCATGAAAATATTCTCTTAGATGCATTGGATAATATGATTTGATTATGTTTTTTTGACATTTTATATACTATTGTTTTTTCTTCCTTTTATGCCTTTGTATCCATGCTTGAATCAACACAGTTAAATTTGTAATGGAAAATAGTGACGAATAATATGTTGGAGTGGTAAATCCCTATTATGATTTTTAAATTTTATAGTGTTAAAAAAAAGGCCACATATTCTATATATACATTACTTGATAAATTTGGCACACATAACACTTCTAAAATAATGTCTTTGTATGAGGAAGACATGGAAAATCCAAAAGTGAAAATTTACCAATTACATCGTTTGAGTGGTTTGTAATATTATATTAAAATGATGATTTTTCATGCACTCCATTTGGAATCATTTATTATGAATTATGAATTTTATGAATAAAATAATATCTTGATCGAGGATATCCTTTGATGGTAAATATCTATGATCAAACCTAATGAGATTTTCAATTTTATTTGATATATTGCATAATATCCAATAAAAATATGTATTTATGTCACTTTATATTTAGGTTTCACACAATATTTCACATAATAGATCCTTATATAGATTTGAATATTTCAAAAGCTTTAGAATTGAGATCTTAACATGCATATTAAAGAGATATGAGTGAATAATGGAATACATATGGTAGTTATCATTTAAATAGGATATAGGGGAAACAAAAGTTTGGGAGCATGCATGTTGGCACTTATTGAAGATAGATAAGGGTTTAATATTATTTCAATGATATTTTTAAATATATATTATATTTTTACCTTGTGTTAAATAAATCTAATTATTTTTACCAATTTGTTGACTCCATTTGACTATAACATCGATTAATTTAGCGAGGTATGAGATATGAAAAATAATGAATACCATAATTTATTATGTAATTAAGTAATTAAAATATGTATTATTATTATTATACATTATTTATTCATTTTAATTTAATAAAAATATTATTTTAAGATTTTAAACATTAACAAATTAGAAAACCTAAAATGTTGAAAAGCTATGGAAAACTATAGTTGCACAAAAAGTCTTAGAGGTCAAGTTCACCAAAATTTTAACCATTTTTAAAATTTTGGGTAGTGGGAAGAGCCTAATAAATTTTAAATTAAACTTTCTAAAATTATTAAAATTAAATGAATTCATATGTATAATATTGTTATAAATATATTAAATATGAGAATATACTAATTACAAATGAGTACAATGCAACATAATATTTTAAAAGTATAAATATGAAGGATAAAAATAATTATCTTATTTAATTATGTATATGAACATATGATAGATATATTAATATAAAAATATACACTAATATCCCACTTTGATTTGTTAGATTCTATAAAATAGCTCTCTATTAGTTTGAATGCTACCATTAGGATCTAAAGACTACTTTCAACACTTTTATACTAGTTTCAATTCTTATATCTAACCCAAGATATAAAATATTTTTAAAAATATCCAACTACACCTATT
>JARHVA010007903.1:497500-520000 GCA_037957365.1 Torreya grandis | reverse complement strand
ATGAAAAAAAAAAAAAGTTCATTTACAAACATAGAAGTTAGTTAAGCAAAGGTAAATAATAATGTCATCATAATAATCATTAGGACAACTATAATTTTACACACATTTATCATAAAGACACACATCAATAAATTGGGGTACCCATTATTCTAATAAATATAAAACATTTTCATCATCTTCATTATCTATTAAATCTTTATTATATAATAGTATGATACTTCATGTTGATTTTACCTTTATTTTTTCTATAATTTTTAGGCTCTTATCATTTTTAATATGAATAGGTTGTGGAAAACATACCATTTATGTGTAGTATTGTATTTACAAACCTTATGTTATAATTCTTAAGATGTGAAATTTATTTATCACATACCCTTTTTTAATACCTCTTCTTAAACTTATTGTTAAAGATAATGTAGTTCTCTTGTAATTGTAATAACTTGATCCTCATATACAAAACTATTATAATTGGGTTAAAAGACATTTTCATTACTTCTAGCCTTGAAAATTGTCTTATTTATAAACTACCACCATTATAAATTTGAGAATTTGACCCATACTTAACCACATTTTCATCTAAAATATTAACCACAAAATCTCTACTCACCTAAAAACATTCATAGAAATAATTTAAGTGTTGAAGACAAATTTATCCCTAATAATTTATAGAAATTCATGAGAAGAGATAGGTATTAGTTAATTTGTAATATTTATAACCATAATATTTAATCATTGCATATAATCACTAATAGTCATAATATATTCTTATTTGATTTGATTTAATTTATGAAATGTGATTTTCATACAAATATTGATTGAAAAGTGATATAATAAGTCAAAATAATGTTACAAAATTATTTACATATCCATATGGTAAAGTATATAACCTAAAATACATAATCCTTCAAGTTTCATGGAAAAAATTTAATTAATAGATTATCATCTTGATAAAAAGTTAGAAAAGATACATATAAATAAAAAATGTGGTGATAAGGATATCCAATTCTATTGAACAATTAAAACTTTGGAGTAATAAATACTATTGTAAATGGGTATGAAAGTATTTCATAAATCAAGAGGGTCAGAATAATATATTTTAAATTGACCACAATTTTTGCTTTTTGAGACCATTGATAAATAATCCTAATATGATTTTGAATGTCATATAATGCATGCATCATTATAGTCATTTTAGGTTTCTTAATAAAATTATAAGTAACATAGGTTTGAATAAAATATCTTTTTTAACTAAAAGGATTGGAAACATGTTAAATAATTGTAGAGACATAATATAAATCTAATTAGAAAACAAAAATTTGAGAAACTCATTGGTAAATTTAAGGAACAAAGAATAAGAGTGAATATTTTAAGAATATGCAAGAAATTGATAATTTATGGGAACATGTTGAAAATTTTGAAGAAATTAATTACTAGTGGAATTTTATAATAGAAATAATATCATTTTCAAAATAAAGGGAAATATTATCTATTTTGGAGGAAATAGAGACATGGGCATGATTGTGTTTATAAATATTTGAGAAATTCCTACATGAATAGGCATATATTTCAATCCATTAAATGATGTAGGTAATTAATACACGTTTTTAAAAATAACATAAATACATACATACATACATACACATACATATTTTGTGTGTGTGTGTGTGTGTGTGTGTGTGTGTGTGTGTGTGTGTGTGTGTGTGTGTGTGTGTGTGTGTGTGTGTGTGTGTGTGTGTGTGTGTGTGTGTGTGTGTTTTTGTTTATGTGTTTTAGATTAAGGTAAAAATAGGTTTTAAAGGGACCCCAAAACCCTAAACAAGGAGAAAGATAAACATTAAAGCACAACCAGGTTAACACAAGAACCTGATAACAAAAAAGAGCCAAAACCAGGTTTTACATGGACCTATAAACAACAGATAAGAAAAAAAATAGCAGTCAAATCACTAATCTGAAAGAAAGCAAAGCTTCCAGAACCGTAACCAGGAAACCAAAAAATGACCAGTTTACTGCCCCCAAAAACCAATCAGCAGAAAGGAACTTTGGATGAATCTTTTAAATTCAGATTTTTCTGATTGCCTGACTGAAGATTCATTTCAAGCGGAGGGACCAAAGGCTTAGACTTCTTTCTTCTGACTGCAGTCTAGCCATCTTCAACCTTAGCTGCCTCAGCAACCCATGCCTCAGAAGACACAGATCTTTGGCCACCAATAGGCATAAACTCCTTGTGACAGTCTAACACAATCTGGCTCTTAGAAAGATCCTCCAGAATAGGGGATGAGATCACCATCTCCTCCACAGGCTCAGCTGTATTATTAACTGCAGCCTCCTCAGAGGCTTCATTTGATTGAATCTCCAGTGAATCCTCTTCATCTTCCGATTCGAATTGCACCCTTTCCTCATTCCCAGTCTCAAAATCTGTAGAAGTCTCTGAAGGTAGTTTGTCAGTGCTATATTCAGAGAAATCCTTTGGCCACTAAGAAGGTGAACGCCTGGGATTGTTTTTCCCAGCACCACAACGGGCAGCTAAATGTCCCATCTGGTAACACTTCCTACACTTGAAAGGAATCCCCTCATAATCCAATATTTGTGTCCAGGTACCCCTTGGGGATTCAATGCATATCACCTCAGGAAGGCCCTTTGAAACATCCAGAACAACCAAAAATTGTGCACACGTCGAATGGGGGCTCTTCGTACAGTCATCTTCATTTAGAAACTCCCCTAAAGCATTTCCAATAGTTTTATAAACTGCCTCTTGCCACAAATGAATCGGAAGATAAGGGAGCCGCACCCATATAGGGATCTTATTAAAAGATTCTGAGAGAGGATTAAAATCCTTGTGCCAAGGTTTGGCCAAGAGAGGAAACTTGCCCTGCCAATAAAAATTATTGTGGCATAATATAGACTGCCTATCTTCAGGACTTTGAAATATTACTATAAAAAAACCCCTGGCACAGGTCTGGATTTGACCATCTTTAATATGCAACCAACTCTTAGCAATCCAATTCTGTAGATCTACAAACGAAGGCCAGAAGCCACGGAAATGGAAAATGGCAGCACAAGAGGAAAACCATTTTTCTTCTTGGAAGATATATTCTACTAATTCAGGGTCTAGAGTTACCCTAATAGGTTTTAAGGCACTTATAGGTGAAACGCAGGTAGGTACAGGTATTGTATGAGGCTGAGCTTATTTTTGTTTATGTGTTAATAATCAATCTAAATGCTAAATTGGGCCTTTTGATATATAGTTTGGCATACAAATTTTTTCACTATAATCATGAATCTTGTTATTTCACTAGGGTTTCCATGGTATGTTGTATAAAATGTTTAATATTTTTTTTATATTTTATTATTATAATAAATATTTTTGGCAATCATCTAGATCACATTAATGATAAATTTTGGAACCATAAATATTTTTTTTTGAAAAGGCAAATCATTATCATTTGCAATTAAAAACACAATATTTGATGTAACACTATATAAATTTTTGGATTATATATATTCTAAATAAAGATAAAAAATTATATAAATTAATTTTAATTAAAAAATCCATGACTAATATTAATACATGTCATGAAGATTTAATTAACTATTTACATGCATGTGAAGACATATGAATATGTGGAATCCGAGGTTTGAACGGATGGCGGGTGTTGTAGCTCGTGGATAAGCTAGGGCAGCCGTGCCCTAGCTTTGTTCGGCATTACTGAAGGTTTGCGTAGAGTGGGCGTGGGTAGGAAGCGTGTGGGAACTGGAGTGGAGTCAGGGGGTGTGTGGGCTTACTGTTGGGGGTGAGTTTGAGCCTAGTGGTCAAGTGCAGGGGAGCCGCGCTGCTGGATAGCAGGGGCTATGGAGCAGAGGGGTCAATCAGGCCCAAAGGAAGGGATTAGTTTCAGGGATGTTGTAAGCAAGGGGCCTCAGGGGCAGGGGGACAGAATGAAGGGTGCTGTGGTCTCTAATCAGGAGGCTGAGGTGCAGGTTATGAACTCAAGTAGTGGAACAAGAATCAGCAAGATAAATGGTTGTCTGGAACGTTGCACAGAAAGGCCAAAATTGGTGATCCCATTTGAATTAATATCAGAAGATGTAGAGTACTACTCTAACCATTCTCTGTACTGTAAATTTTTGGGTCTGAAAGTGTCCTTACCCTTCCTGGAGAATTGGGCACGTAGGACGTGGGAGCCATCGGGGGAGATGGAATTGGTGTTGCTGGCAAACAATTTCTTTATGGTTACTTTCAACTGTCTGGAGGATAGAAGTAGGGTGTTTGAGGGTGGACCTTACTTCTTCAACCAGGCTGGCCTTTTTATGAAGCCTTGGCAGGCTGGGTTCAACCCCACGGAGGAACTCCCTAATAGAGTTCCTATTTGGGTTCATCTACCACGAATTCCAATCGAATGTTGCCGGGAAGATGTTTTGCTCATGATAGCATCTTTGATAGGAAAACCGGTGGGAGCATCTTCACAAACTCTGGGAAGAAGAATTATGACATATGCTAGGATATGTGTAGAAGTTGACCTGATTAGACCATTGCCTGATGCGGTGGAGATGTGTGCTGGGTCATACTCATGGGTACAGCAATTAGACTATGAGACTTTTCCCTTTAGATGCCGTCTCTGTCACGAATATGGCCACTTGGTAAGGAGGTGTCCAAAAAATAAGCCAGAGAAGCAGCAACAATCTCCTGCCATTCCTATGAATAAGCCTGGGGAAGTGAGCGCAGGTAAGAAAATAGGAAGTGGGGAAGGCAAGGATTCAGAAGGTTTTGTGCAAGCTAAGAGTAGAGGTAGAAATAAAGGGTATAAGAGGACTTTTTGGGAGAGACAGGAAGAAGACTCCTACAATAAATTCGAGGTGCTGGAGGAACTAGGACAGCAGGAGGTGAATCCGGGTTTGATCATTGAAGAGGTGAGAATGGCAGAGGATGAGGGAGTTGTAAAGACAGCGCCTGCCTCTCCAGAACACACAGCTGAAATAGCCTTGCCCATGCTCCTGGATGGTCAAGGAGGCGGTGGGGGTCACGCTGGGGAAGTGGAGGTTGGAGAGCAAGGTGCAGGGACTGTGGTGAAGGTGGTAAGGGAGGGCCGTGAAGGGGCAGAACAGCAAGGAAAAGCCTAGCCCAGTCTAGGAATTCTTCAAAAAGACAACAAAAAAGGTCCTTCAAAAAGAAGTGTGAAGGTGGGAAGGAGAAAGGACATAGATAGGATGAAATTGATTGGAGAGAATTTGGTGGAATCAGGGGCTGTGAGGCCCTTGGATGCTCACTTTCTGCCACCATCCAAATGATTGTGTTATCTTGGAATGTGAGGGGATTGAACAGCGCCCTCAGACAAAAGGCTGTTCGTGAATTAGTGAGGAGTCAACATCCAGATTTCCTTTTTCTACAAGAGACAAAAGTGGTAGTGGAGTATATGTTGGATATAGCACCAAGAATATGGGGTCAAGGATCATGCCAATGCATAGGGGCACAGGGGACAGCAGGAGGATTGGCGTGTTTTTGGAATCCGAGTAAGGTTAAGCCAGTGGTTTGGGTGGCTTTCAAATCGACACTATCAGTGGTCGCTCTTTGTTCGGATTCGGGAGAGTATGTACTACTGACAAATGTGTACGCTCCGAATGATTTGCAAGGTAAGATTCTGGTCTGGAATAATATTAAGGTGGTTCGTGAGGAATTTCCTTATATGCCTTGGATTTTAGCAGGAGATTTTAATGCTATTATGGACTTATTGGAAAAAATGGGAGGAAACACAAGATTGGAGCCTTCTGTGTTTCTGCTTAGAGATAAGATCTCGGAGCTGAATTTAGTGGATATCAAGCCAAATAATGGCAGATTCACATGGAATAACAGAAGACCGGGGGATAGCTTCATAGCAGAATGAATTGACAGATTTTTAGCGTCTTGCTTTTGGGTAGGGGGTTGGTGGACTCTCAGGTTTGAGATTCTGGATTGGAGGTGCTCGGACCATTGGCTGATTAAGCTTAACATCTCGTCCACTTTTAGGCTTAAAAAGCCATCGTTCAGATTTCAGACTATGTGGTTGCAAGATCAGAGCCTGTTTGGCCTTATTTCGAACTGGTGGAGGGAAGGAAGGCCAGCGTATGGGACAGCAATGTTTTCATTTTCCAAGCTTCTCCAACATGTGAAATATAGGCTCTAAAGTTGGAACAGGCACACCTTTGGGAATCTCTTCCAGGAAAAGAAAAAGGCGCTGGAGGAATTAAGTGACATTACCAGAGTGATCAGGGAGGATGGCTTAACTGTAGAACTGCTGCAAGAGGAAGCTAGGGTGGCCAAAACTTTGGAGGAGTGGGAATTGAGAGAGGAGATTTTTTGGAAGCAGAAAGCCAAGATTGATTGGCTGCAGGAAGGGGACAGAAATACAGCTTTCTTCTTCAACACGGTCAAAGCTAGGCATCACGGTAATGTCATCAGTTCGTTGGTCACAGAGAGAGGAGAGGTTTTGTCTTCAACCAGAGATATGTGTGGTGAGGCTGAGCAGTATTTTAGAGCCCTCTTCCAGGAGGATGGACAGCGATTGGAGGGTGTGGAGGACTTGATCCTGGCTAGTATTCCTTCTTTGGTTTCTCAGGACATGAAGGATATATTGAGGAGCCCGATATCAGAGGAGGAATTAAGGAGAGTTGTCTTTCAGATGAAGAAGGGTAAAGCCCTAGGACCGGATGGATTCCCGATAGAATTTTATCAGGAGTTTTGGGAGATTATCAAGGAGGACCTCTTAGCGGTGGTTCGGGAATCCCAGGTTAGCAAACAAATGTTGAGGGCGTTGAACTCCACCTTTTTGGCCCTCATTCCTAAGGGGGAAGGAGCTGACCGCTTAAGTCAATTTTGTCCCATCTCGCTTTGTAATGTTATTTACAAAATCCTCTCGAAGCTAATTGTCGAAAGATTAAAGCGGTGCTTGAAGGAGCTGGTTTCGGAAGAGCAAAGCGGTTTTGTGGAAGGAAGGCAGATTTTGGATGGCATTGTGATTGTTACGGAAGTGGTACACTCAATGTACAATTCCAAAGAGAAGGCCATGTTTGTGAAGCTGGACATGTCTAAGGCATATGATAGGGTCAGGTGGTCCTTTTTGCGTAAGGTGTTGGAGGCCTTTGGGTTCGAGAGCGGATGGATTGAGTGGGTTATGAGCTGTATTACCTCGACCTCTTTTTCGGTGTTGGTCAATGGTGAAAACTCTAACCTCTTCAGAGCTGAGAGAGGGCTGAGGCAAGGGGATCCTCTCTCCCCTTATCTATTTCTTCTCATGGCTGAAGGGCTGGGGAGGAAAATCAGGGAGCTCACCAGAGTTGGAAAGATCCAAGGGTGGATGTGGGGAGGTGGACTGCCGATTCTCTCCCACCTGTAGTTCATGGATGATGTGGCGTTGATGGGAAGGGCTACCTTGAGGGAGGCTAACAGTCTTCGTAGTTGCTTGGATACCTTTCTTGCTGCTTCGGGGCAAGCTATCAATGAAGAGAAATCTTCGATTTACTTCTTCAATACTCCTATTGCTATTCAGAGGAGAGTGGCGGAAATTCTCAGATTCCAGATTGGCAGTCTTCCGGTTCTGTATCTCGGCATCCCGATCTCCTCGGGAAGATTATCTAAGGAGTCTTGGATGGGGATTCTGAGCAAATTCAGGGATAAGGTTAACCACTGGACTCACAGGTGGCTATCGTTTGTGGGGAGGGTCCAGCTTATCCAGGCTGTGGTTCAGGCGCTTCCCCTATACAGATGTATGCTTCAAGTGGCGCTAGCCGGTTTTGTGAGGGAGCTGGATATCTTGGCTTGTCAGTTCTTATGGGTGGGGAACTTGTCAAGAACCAAGTGGAGCCTCATCAAGTGGGAGGTGGTTTGTAGTCCGAAGAGGCTTGGTGGATTGGGTTTAAGACAATCCACGCTGGTGGGCACTGCGCTTGTGGCTAAGTTATACTGGAGGTGGTGCACCGAGCGGGAGAGGAGCTGGGCCAAAACCTTAGCGCACAAATATTTTCCGGGGCAGCCTCTGGAAGATATTCCTCGATACACGCTGGAGGGAAGGGGATCGGTGATATGGGATACGCTGAAAAGAGGAGCGGACTTAATTAAAAAAGGGCTGTTTTGGATTTGCAAAAGTGGGCAGGAGGTGCAGTTTTGGTATGACTCGTGGGATGGGTTTCCTCCCATTGTGTCGCAATACCCACACCTTCAGGGTCTGGCTCAAACGTTCTGTGAGGCTGGCTGGTGTAAAGTGAGGGATTTCAAAGTTGTTGGACAGCAGAATCAGCTGTGGGAAGCGAGGTGGAAAAATGCGGAGGAGTGGCCCATAAGGGGTCTGGAGGTGGATTGTGAGGAACTGAAAGGGATTTTGGCCAGCCGCACCTGTTGTCCCCTCAGGGGTGCAGATGAGCTTGCGTGGTATCCTCACCCTA
Organism: Torreya grandis; assembly: GCA_037957365.1. Taxonomy (NCBI): domain Eukaryota; kingdom Viridiplantae; phylum Streptophyta; class Pinopsida; order Cupressales; family Taxaceae; genus Torreya; species Torreya grandis. The sequence goes on along the minus strand of JARHVA010007903.1, from coordinate 511,588 downwards.
CTGGTAAGTATACTGTCTCAGCTGGGTATCAGGAACTTATTGTGCAGAACTTCAGGGGGATCAGAGAGGTTAACTGGTGGAAATGGATATGGAATAGCATTGCCTGGCCAAAGTGTAAGTGTTTTATGTGGACTCTTGCATGGAATAGATGCTTAACGTGGGACAATATCAGAAGAAGGGGATTTGCTGGACCATCCTGCTGTGTTCTGTGTGGCGCTCAGGAGGAGAATTCTACTCATATTTTTTTTCAATGCCAGTATACCAACTGGCTGTGGCATGCGTGGTGGAGTCTATGGGGAGGGAGCTATATTCACGTCTCCTCCTGGAGCGAATTCTGTGTGAAGAGTGGGAGACCACCCCCTGTGGCGTGTTTTCTGCAAGATGTTTGGTTCACCGGCCCCTCTTTTGTGCTTTGGCAGGTCTGGCTGGAGTGCAACCGGCGGATATTTAGGGACACGCGGTTGGAGGCCGCCCAAGTCTGGCAGAGAGTATTGAATATGATACAAGAGACAGTTCGTGCCAAAGGAGAGGCGACTTTGCCATTGGGGCAAAGGGATGCAGAGTTGGCAGGCAGTTTGAAGTTGAAATTCTTTTGCCCAGTCGATGAGTTTGGTAGGAGAAGGAGTGTTGGGAGGCAGAGGATTCAGAGGGTGGGGAGATGGACACCCCCCCAAGCGGGTTTTTTGAAAGTTAATATAGACGGCTCGTCTCGTGGTAACCCAGGTCTGGCGGGTATTGGAGGGGTTGCTAGGGATGTGGCGAGCTCAGTGATTTTCATGTTTTCTGCCCATAGGGGTATTCAGACGGTCAACCAAATGGAAGGTTTGGCCATCTTATTCGTGATTTGGAAAGCTTATGAGCTAGGATGGCGTTGTGTGGTTTGTGAGGCCGATTCGCTTATCATGATTAATATGATCCGAGATGGTACGACGTCAGGAGTTAGCTGGCGACTCTCTTTGATTGTTCAACAGATTTGGCAGGTTAGTAGGCTTATGGAGTCCGTGATTTTTGATCATATTCCGAGAGAATGGAATAGAGCTGCTGATTGCTTGGCGAAGCGGGCTTCGGAGAGCCCTGTAGAGTGGCTGGTCGCTGATGTGGATTCGCTACCGGCGGAAATCAAGGAAGATATGGTGAGAATTCTTCATGAAGACAGGAATGGTATAGACGAATGAGGTTGGGTGTTGCCCTGTCGGGCTTGTTTTTGTTTTGTTTTGGTGTTGCTTGTTCTGCTTTGTACTTTGGTTATCCGTTTTTTAATAAAAGTTTTTACCCCTGGTTTTATTAAAAAAAAAAAATATTAATACATGTCATAACTAGATTATTAGATATTGTATATTTTTTGCTAAATTGATATCAAATATTGAAAAGACATAGCATGAAAATTTGTTGAGGATTTAAAACTATTTATAAAAAATAACCTTATGTTTTTAAAGAAATAAAAGGGTTGAGGGATTAAAATTTTAAGATAATACAATATAACAGACCATATGAAAATTATAATTACCCTAAGGAACATGATCTACCTTTCAAAATATAAATATAATGAAAAATAAAATATGAAAACCTAATGGATATAAGATAAAAAGATGTCAATAAAAATGTATTATGAATAAATTTATTTCATCAAATTTTAATATAACTACACATAAACATTTAAATAACCATTCATGGATGTAAAATAATATATCATACATATCTATTTTCTAAAAATATAGTAATAAAATTAAGATTTAATTTTATAAATGCATCTTTAACATTAAAATATATAAATACATCCATTAATTTTTTACCATGGAAATAAATAATTTGAGGCAAGATAATGTCACTTTGTGAAAATCATTGTGAAAGGATGACCTTGCCAAAACAACTAACTAGATACTTATATACCCTGGAACATTCGATTGTATAATTTTAGGGATTTTCATGTAGCCATTTTTATATTGATACTTTTTGTCAGATCCATGATAATAAAAATATCTATCTTTTTTATACTATTTCATTTTGATTCTTAATAAAATTAACTTCTTATCCATTCTCTAATTGGGTATCTATATCTAAGAATGGCAAGGAAAAAATGTTTTGGTTTATTTACTACACTATAAAATAATTGAGTGATCTTGATATTTTTTATTCCCCTCAATGGTGTACAATGTAAAAAATAAGTCTATGATAATTCATGATCTAAAAATCTATTGAAATATAATGTGTCACTGATATGAAATTTAGTGATATATTGAATTCTATATAAACATTTTTAGATAGTCAATAGTTTCATATGAGAAATTAATGTCAAATTATTTTTGTTTTATTTCAATTAATATCTATTTTATCACTAATTACATTATATATATATATATATATATATATATATATATATATATATATATATATATATATAATCTAAATTTAGACATAAATTATTCCACAATATGATATCAAAGCATACATATAATTTAAAAATAAGAAACAAAGTACATATCCATGTAACATAAATAGAACCAAAACGCAAGATCATAACCATAAGGATGGTTCTACTAGATCCACGACCCTATAGTACATTTTTGGAAAACTGAAGACTATACAATATTAATCTTATATGAGACATAAATAGAGGGGGGTGATGATAATAGATAAAATGAGAATCAAGTAAAGGATAGGAATAAAGGTAGGGACCACTAAAAGTTAACAAATATATTAATAATGCTCAATTTGAATAATAATTGACATATACATTGACATTATACAAAAACTAAATTTAATAATGAATAAATTGACAAGTATAAAATATGATGATGGTTCATGGAATGTGATCCAAAATTTTCCTCAAAAAAATATTTCTATTTTTATTGAAAAACATCTATTATGTTTATCACTATCTATGAAATCTTAATATTTTTATTAATAAACACTTGGGGTAATTTTTAGGTGTATATATTTTGATACATTTTAATTATTTATTTGTTCTTTATTAGTTTTATGTTATAATATTCCATAAATTTAATAGTCATGTTCAACCTTTTGTCCCTAGGTATAAATTGTTAGCATAATCAAAGATATGTTGAATTAATTTTAATATAATTTTATATACTCATAAATATTATGTTGATATCAATGTGGTATAGAAAGGAAGAATATATGATAATAAGGAGGTATTGATTTATATTTATTTGGAAACAAAATCCTAATGGTTTATAGATAAAACTATAGAAAAATAGAAAATGGATAGAGAAAAATAATACTATACCCAATTATTAGGCTATGAAAGATTGAATTTATGAGTGATTCAAAGATAAACATACCCTCTTAATCAATGGATAAATACTCTATAGGGTAAAATTATATAAGATACCAACACATACATTGGAAAAACATAAAATATGTAAAACGAGGTTTGGAATCTCTCACACAATAGCTCAAAAACATATTTATTTATGTATTCAGGATGCATTCATGATATATTGAATAACCATTATCTCTAATCCTCACTACTTTCTTTAAAATTATATGTATCAAATAAAATTTAACTATTGTAATATCATGTTTAACCATTTTCTTGAAAAACTATTTTGGTAGCATGGTAGAGTGCAAAATTAGAATTTACCTAGAAAATGATGGGAAAAGAGTGAAAATGGAAACCAATTTTTAGAGAAAAGTATTTTAAAATCAACCACTAAATAAATTATTGGAACATAAGTGAAAAATATTAGGACATAGAAGGGGAATAATATTTTTGTTACTTTTATTAATCTAAAAAATAATTACACATGGTTCCTAGAATCATATTTTAACATAATATGGATGTACATGGTGTTTAAAATATTTATAATTAATTTCACTTAATTTATAACCAATTTTTAGAAAAATTTAGTATAGACAAAGGACTACCATAATATGTTGGAAGCTACATTGGTTTAAAAAATGGATTTTAATTATCCCCAATATTATTTAGGCTATAGATATAAATGTTAGAGGCATGGAATAATAATGTTTTTGGTGGGGCGTTCCCTTAGATAGCTATGTGTTAAATATAATTATATTTTTGGCTTATTTTATCTTAATTTTTTTTAAAACACACCTTGAAAAAAAATATAAGGGCCACACAATATTCTTAAGATGATGGGATGAAACTAAATACCATAAAAACTAAGGTATTTATCCTTTCATTTTTTTATTAGATTGGGTAAACAAAGTTGGTTTTAAAAGGATATAACAAACATTAATTTTGAACAAAATATAAATAACTAAAGTCAAGAAACAAATCTAGTATGAGCTACAAGATGTGGAAGTCCCTCATCAAAATAACAATAAAAAAATTAAGAATGATGGTCTAAATAAAAATGAACATAACTAAATAATAAATAGAATTAAGGATCTCCCATGATCTCACCTTGTCTTTTACCTTCAACACTTCCTATGTCATTATTCATCATGTGAACTTGCTTAAAACTTATGGAGAGGCATTTTTGGTCTTACACTAAAGGATATTTTTATCCTTACATGTTGGCATAAGGTATTTAATAGATTCTTGTTCATTTTCATAGTTGGTATCTTTATTTATCAAGGAAATTTTAATTTACTTACCCTTTTTTGAATCAAGATTGAGTTTCTCAATCTCATGTTTCAAATCATTCTAGTCTTGGATAATTTTAGACATTTCCTTCCCCATATCCATCAATTTTTCTTTGAAGGCTTGAAGCTTTCTTTTATGATCCCAATCTAGATCTTCAAGATTAGAAACTTTTTTGCTCTTGTTTTGTTCTTCCTCCTTCCATAAGATGGCATTAGTTTTAGGTTTTTTGTTGACGTAGGATGGGTTATGTTTATCAACCATTCTCTATGGGATTTAGTGGGGATGCTAGAGGAAGGAGATGTGGGAAGGAAAATAGTATGGATGTGAGTCCCTCTTCCATTTTTGAAAGCCCAAAATAGACCTATGGGTCTTCCAATGGGAAGTCAACGATGGGTTTATTGTTTAGGGGTTATACATTTCAATATAATAGTAAGATCAATACTTGATGGATAATATCCTTTTTTTTTCTAATTTGATAGGATAGGACTATATTTTTTAGCGATTTGAGGAGGTAGGAAGGTATACTAAGTTTGTGCCCTCAAAATTGATTAAGCAACAAAAAATGATGGGAGAATATGAGCATAAAATTAACTTAAAGATTCAAGTAATTAATAATTTTAAAGCATAATTATGGGCAATGATAACGAATGTCCTAACTCAAGAAGCCCTTATTTATGTCTTCAAATTCGTTTTGGCATGGAAGAACTTTTGTATCAACTCTAATTTATGGCTTTTATCCTTTAATGATTTTTATCCATCACATCTCATTCTAATAATCTCCCCCATCCATTATTTAGTCATAATAATATTGATTCCTCTTAGTTTTACTGTCCTTTCATTCCATGTTAATGTGAATTCCTTTAATACATTTTCATCATCCTTAAAATTCATTTCATAAAATTCATAAGTCCACCCTTACATAGTTTCTTTTAAACCCTTTTTTATCTAGACCTCCATGCTATAGGAGGTTATAAATTATCTCTATCTCCTCCCATTTCCTCCATGGATGAGTTCTTCATGTTTTATGTGAAGGTTCCAACCTTCTTCTCCTCAAAATTAAGATTTTGAGAATGGTCTATTTTGATAGTCTTGTCACTTTCAGTGTAATGACTAATCATGTTAGAATTATTATGTAGGAAGGGGTGAATTATTCACACACCCAAATATGAATTTTATCTATCTAACTAGGTCATAAAGCTATGATGTCATGTTATTTGAATAATTGTTAATTAATTCTAATAAATGATATGGGAGATTATGTGATATTTTCCATGTGACCATCATGGAAGATTCCACACCAAACTTTACCAAATGGAAAGTAACTAAATAGTATTTAAATAAAATATATTGGATAGAGGCCTCTCCAAAGGAAGTTAAGAATTGCCTAGCATCATTAATGATAGATTTAATAGTATGGGAGGGAGTGGCGTTCCTAGGAAAGAATTGATAAAGTTAAGTGAATCCCCCTTAAAAACCAAACTAGCCACATTAAGTCTAAAATAAAGATGTATTCCTTAGAATGTGACCATTGGTTAAACCACATGATTGGTTTGAACACCAAGGTGACCCACATAATATACTACCAACATCCCATCATGAGGCATGACTACCCCCATAATTATTATTAGGGTTTCCCTTTGAGGATCTATCAAAGATGAAATTGGACCATCCTTGTAGTGGAAAAAACCACTTGTTAGAGTGTCTGATAACTAAATATTTAGGGATGTCCAACACTTGGTCAAGGTTCTAGTTGTGAAGAATGGATGTCTCAAAAGGAAAACTAGGGCCATTGTCATTAGGAAGGAAATAATGCTAGTTATCTAAAATAATTGATCATAAATTATGGAAGATAGATCTAATTCTTGTATTTTTTTAGCATCATCATTCTTTGCCTTCCAAATAGCCCAAAAAAGATGGGGTTAAAAAAGGTGCCAAAAAATGAAATGAAACCAAATCCTAGGTATGTTTTCATTATGTAATCAAGTCTAGTAGTAAACTAGGATGGACCCAAAAGATAAGAAATTTTGGAAGGAAAATGTTCAATATTGAAGATCCAAAAGTGAAATCTAAGAAAAGGTGGTAAGCTGAATCCTTAGATAATTTGTAGAGAGAACACATATTGGGGATGGTCATAACCCTCTTATCCAAATTATTAATAGTAACAATTTTGTTCTAAGATACCAACCATAAGAATACATTAATTGAATAAGTGAAGTGTTTGATCTAGAGTGGTCACCAGTAATTCCATTCCTTATTTAGGCCTAGACCAACCAAATAGCCTAACTTCATTGAGAAAAACTCATTATCTTTAGTATGCCAAATTAATAGGTCCTCCTTTGGGAAAGATGGAATGTTTAAATTCTTAAGATTCATGTTGAGCATGAGTAAGGCCTATGAAACTTCTTCATTTTCTAAATCCATGTGGAGAGGCTTCCAATTTGGAATACCATTATCATAGGACTAGAAATATTTAACTTCTATACCCGAAAAATATTGAAATAGAGGGTAAATATTAATCTAAGGGTCTTGGATTTCAAGGGGGGATTGATATATCCCAGGGTCATCCCAGAAGTCCACTATTTACCTATTTCTAATAGTCCACCTACATCTTTTCTAGAATATATTCTTTCCACTTGAAATGTCTTTTCAAAAAGTTGAGCCATCAATAGGGCCTTCCTCCCAAAGGAAGTAATCGTTGTCATTTACTTTAGGATATTTAACTTTAATTTTGTGGGTCCCCTAATTTTATTGTTTAATAATTTTCAATCCTAATTTTATGAGGAGGACTTTATTCATGATTTTTAGATTATGGAGGCTCAAGCCTCCATTAGGCTTGGGAAGGCACACCTTTTCCCGCTGAAATAATAGAAATATGAATCTTTATTAAGAGAATTTCAAAATGAAGTTATGTTATATTTTTTCAATTTTGTCATTGATTTTATTAGGCTTATTGAAAAGGGACATCAAATAAATGGGTATGCTTTAGATGGATATTTTGAATAATTGTATTTTGCCTACCTAAGTCAGTAGATGCCCCTTTTATCATACTAGTTGGTTGAACATTTTCTCCACTAAGGAGTTCCAATATTTGGCCTTTAATTTTTTTGTGAAAAGTGGGATGTCTAAGTGGGTAGAAAGAAGAATACCTCTCTGACACCTAAGAATAGAAGCTATCTTCTTCTAGAGACCCTACTGAGTGTTGATATAAAGATGGAGATTTTAGAATATTTAATATTTTGATTTGAAAAATTTTCATACTTATGGAGTTTGATTTTGATATATTTAACTTTAGAAATAGAGTATTCATCAAGAAGTAAAGCGTCATCAACAAATATTTCATGGGTGACTAGGCTAGCATTTTAAGTCACCCTTAATCCATTGATGAGAAATTGATACCCAAATATCTGAATGTGTCTTCCAAAATTTTTAGTGAGGATGATGAAGAGATAGTGAGATAAGGGATCCCCTTATCTAAATCACCTAATATCATATAAATAACCTTTGGGAACTACATTGATCAAGACTAAAAATTTAGGAGTATAAACATAATTGAAATGAGATTATGGGATGAGTAATCTAATTTGAATCCTTCAAAATCTTTATGGCACAATATCCAAGATATTCTATCGTAGGCCTTGTTCATATATAATTTGAAAAACAAGGCTTAATTTGAGGACTTGTAAGTGTAGTGTATGGCCTCATGGATTGTTATTTGTCATTAGTGATTTATCTACTTGATATGAAGGCCCCCTAATGTTCACCTATGATCCTCTGAAGGATTGGTTGAATTATTCTCACTCGAGTTAATGATGAAATATTGTAAGAAGTGGTGCATAGACTTATGGGTCTAAAATATTCTATTTGATTTGATCCTATTTTTATTAGAATAATAACAAAAAGGTGTTATTCATCTCTTTTAAAATATTTCCCTCTCTTAAGAATTCATAGAACACTGCCTACACTTATATGTGAATGAGATACCATAATTTTTGGAAAAGATAGGAGGGAAGCCATATAGGTTAGGAGCCTTGTTGCCTTCCATAGAAAACACTGTATCTTTCCTTTTTATCAACCCAAAGGTTTTTTAGGACATTTGAGCTCTTGGATTGCATGCTTAGCCTAGGAATATTTTTTAAATTTTAATCTTCTAGGTTCACATAGAGGGAGTCATTTTATTTTGGTAATTAATTTAAATAGTAGATAATCTACTCATTAATGCCTTTTAGATCACTAATTCTAATTCCATACTCAATGAGAAGTTCATAGATGAAGGTTCTATCTCTATTTTTTGATGCCTATTGGTGGGAAAACTTTATATTTATATCCCATTCCTTGAGCCACAAGAATATAGAATTTTGGTTCCATAATTCATCTTCCTTGGACTCAAGGTTCTGATATGTCTTGAGGGTCTATTTTTATTCTAAGCTAGACTATTAATTAGACCCATATAATGAGCATTGCTCTTCAAGAGTTTAGAGTTACTCTTATGTTTATTTATTTTATGTAAAAATGTTGTAAAAAACCTCCTTATTCCATATTTTTTATTTGTCTTTAAGTAATTTAGTTTTTTTTACCAAAATGTATGTTTTTGTAACTAAGAATAAATCTAACCACCAATCCTTTATGGAGTCCATGAGATTAGCATGGTTTAACCACATATTTTAAAATGTGAAGAGAAAATTATTAAATTTGAGAATCATTTAACCTTCAAAAAGGACTATATTATGGTTTAATATAATCCAAAGGAGAGAGTAGAGTGAGATAGTATAATGAAGATCCCAGTTTAAAGAAACCAAAACTATATCTAGTGTTATATAAATTAGGTCTGCTTCAATTATATTATTCAACCATGTGAAGGAGTTACCCTTGAATTCCATGTTCACTAGGTATACCTCTAATATAACATCATTTAGCTCAACCATAATTTTAGAGAAGTTTGTTAATATTCCTCTTTTATCTAAAGCGTACATGGGTGAGTTGAAATCCATAGCTACAAACCATTTTTAATGTGAATTGAGATTTTTTAAATTTAGTAGATCCTCCCAGAGTTTTATTTTATCCATTATATAATTATGATCTGAAATATTTGATATTATCCATTCATCCTTGGTAATTGTGTTCCTAAATAATATTTCCATATGATTTTGGGCATTGTCATTGATTAAGGAAGAGATTGTTGTGAATTTTATTTAATTGTTGAGTTGATGAAAAAAGTGTTATCATTGATGTCAAAGGTTCTTATGAAGATGCATGATCAATTAATATTTGAGGTATGTGTATGATTATTTATCAAACTCACATAGTGAATGTTGTTTTTATATGAATGTAGTAATATGAGACTATTGTTTGAATAATGTTATTATATTAGCTTGAGTGAAATCATTGAGATAAACATAAGTATAAGTTAGTATGTTAGGTATAAATCATATTATAATTATTTTTATAGACCTTTTGAGATGGTGTGTAGGTAAAATGATGAAATTAATAAACTCTAAATAAGTTTTACTCTCTGAAGATCTATGTAAGTAGCTCCAAAAAAGCTATGAATATGTGAATGCTCTAAATAATGATTAAATTTTTTTGAGCATAAGAGATTTCATTTGATTTTGTATATGAGGTGTTGAGGTCATTGAGAATTATTATAAGGTTAGCTCTGAATATCTATGTATGTATCTCTAAAGATGATATAAATATCTTTAGCTAATATTCAAAGATCTGCTAGCATCTCTAAAGATGTCCTAAGTGAGATATAAATATAATATCTTGAATATTTGAATAAGAGTGAGTATATGGTTATTTTATGATACATAGGAGGAATTGAATCACTTAGGAAAGTTTCAAGGTAAAGTCTATAGGGGTATGTACTTTAGTTCATGTCTGTAGTGAGACTAGTTCTTGATCATGATTGGCATAATGAGGCATAATTAGCTATTCAAAAGATATATGAAGAATGTTTTATGGTAGTTAATCATGATATAATATTTCATGGCATATATTTTAGGTGATGAGAGCATGGGTAGTGGTTATAAGGTCTAATTCAATACCTAATGTGATTGGTAGGCCAAGGCCTAGAAAATAAAAGAGAGATGGCTGCTAGATAAGGTACCTATATTAGTTTTGATGACATGGGTAAGTAGATGATCATTTACAGAGTTTACTCAAGTTTTTTTAAGTATGTACATGCAGTTTCATGTCATGGTTTACAAGAAAATATTGAAAAAGTGTTTCAAGGATTCTCAAGTGCATAAAATGAAGAGTTATCTACCTGAGAAGGTTTTTCACGTGCTCATTGGCATGTGCAAAATATTCATCAAGATATAATTTTTTAATAGTAGATGAGGAAGGGTTATATATAAAAAATTTAAGAATTGGTTTTTATAAATAGGAGCTAAGTTTTATGAATGATTGTTAAGACTTAAAAATGGTCTAAACCCAAAAAGAACCCTATAAATGACCTAATGTTGAAGATCTAGTTATAAAGAGATCAAAATGATTTGATATGACCAATTATGTTATGAGGTTGAATTAAACTCTCCTAATAATCTCTTAGTGTGATTAATTTTTCATGTGAATGAGCAGACCCCATAAGAAAGTACTTTTTTTTTAGAGATTTTATATAGCATATAGAGTTCATTAAGTCAAAGTTATTAAATGGATGAAGGTCAAAGTGTGAGACTTGTAGTTTTTTTCCATGAATGTTTCTAGATATGTTCTATATATCATGAGTGTAAAGTCGGTGATCCAAGTTGGATAGTCACCAACAAACCAAGTAGTAAAAATAGTAAGAAAATTAGTCAAAAGTGAGAAGATGATTCCTAATGTGTTTTCATATAGAAATAATAGAATGAAGTGTTTATGATGTTGTTTTAGTTGAATAATACATACATTATTTTCATAATCTTGGAAGTCATTATAAGAGGTTAGAACATCGAACCGAAAATGGCTTATCTAATTGAGTAGTTTATGAGAGAGAAGATCAATACATTGGTCTAAAAAACTAATATTTTCCATTAGAGATGATAATTTTATTAATTTAGGTTTATATATGGTTTGTATAATATATTTTTCATGTATTAAAATCCATTTAATCTAATCAATTATATTGAAAATTTTCATGTTTCCTTCAATGTGTTTTGGAGTCAGTGGGTAATTTTGAGTGAGCATCATGAAAAGAAGAGTTTGAGCTAGTATACCCTAAGTTTAAGAATCATATGAAGCTTTTTATAACCTTGAGGTAATGAGGTTTATGAATATGTAATTTTTTTCCATGGTTTTTTTACAATGTTGAGTTTATGCCTCATTTTTTCAAGACATATTTTCTATAAATACACAGACCTTTTATGAACAATGTTTTGAGAAAGGGTTCAAATGGTGGTTGGACATAAATAATGTTTTGTAAATAAATTGAATTTAGATAATGTATATTGAAGTGGTTTATGCTATTTTTCTATCATGTGAGGTCTTTTTATATGCTTCAATAATATCAAAGGGTAATGTGTTGTTAAGAAGGCCTATTAGGTCTCCTTAATGCCTAAAAGAGTAGTAAGGGTTAATTAAGATATGGCCAACATAACATATTTATTGATTCATGATTAATGTATGTTATTTTAATATGATAATATCTATTCCATTTTATATTTAAGATATAATAATGTGTGGCTGACTACGAATGATATGATCAAGTGACTTGTATAAAAGTAAGGTAGTTTAGGCCTATTAGTGGATTAAAAGTGTGAAGAGAATAAGTGAATGATATAAATCACTAGTGAGAATAAGGAGGTCATGTGTAAAATATTATAAGTATCATGAATATGTAATATATATTTTATATATGAATATCAAGGTCATAAGACCTAATCAATATATGAAGAGGGCTAGTTGAGTGAAGAAGGCTGAAGGTCAATTTGATAGGGACATAAGTGAGAGAATAGATGAAGAAGAAGATCGTCATATGTTATAAAATAAATAGGTTTTTTTAAATGTAATCAATTAATTATATGGTTTATTTGGTACTGAGTCATCTAAGGGGTTGGTTCCTCCTTACAAGTGGGTTCATACTAGCACCTAGCTGAGTTAGTGTTGAGCTAGTTGGGGTTGGTGCTCCTTGTGAAGTTGGTGCTTCACTAAAAAATTATGTTTATCTTATAGGAATATATTATATTTTATTAATCATTTTATTTTTATTCTCTTTAATGTTTTCCCACATATATTTTGTGTTCATGTGTTTCATGCTTTTATGATTTGGTGTTTATGCTTGGTAAGGTGAACATGCTTGTTAGAATGTTCATATATGATTATGTATAATTGAATGAAATGTTTTAAAGACTAATTAACCCCCCCAACCTTATTTATTTATTTTACAATAATTGTTATCATATATTGGTCCTTTGAAGTAGGTCTAAAATCCTAGAGGATATCTTACAAAGTAAGGATCACTAGTTAGCAAGCTCAAGGTGGTTTCTTTACTAGTAAGGATTTGTTATTACATGCATCTACCTATGAATTTTATAATGCTATGATGAATATATATCTAATGTCACAAGTACATGGTATTTGGTAGTTATTTTTTTATGGTTATGTTGCACCATTTATTCCACTAATAGATTTAGTAGGTAAGAAGGCTAGTGAAAATAACTCCAAGGCAATGAATGCTATTCTATCTAGCATATAAGAGATAGAGATTGTAAAGGTAATGAATTATGTATCCAAAAAATATATATGGGAAAAATTGAATACCATATATGAAGGAGACACCTAGGTGAGGTTATACAAGTTTTAGACCCATAGAAGATAGTTTGAAAAACTGAAGATGAATGAAGATGAAACCATTTAATCCTACCTATTGAGTGTTGATGATGTTGCCAATATCATTAGAGGATTTGGATAAGAATTTAAATAGTCTAATATTGTCCAAAATATGTTGAGATCATTAACTCCTATGTTTGACTCTAAGGTGTCTATAGTAGAAGAGATGTAATATTTGGACAAACTAGAGATGGATAGACTTCATGACATATTGACTACCTCTAAGATGAAAACTAATGAAGACCTCCTAAAAATGAATTAGATTTAAAAGTTAAAAATAATTCAAACACAAAGAAGGTAAAAGATGAGTTATGTTTAGATATTGATGATGATGGAATCATAGCTATGTTTTCAAAAAATTTGAGGTTTGGCTCAGGTAAGTACAAGGGTAAGTTACCCTTCAAAAACAAATTCATGGTAAGAATGGTCACTTTTCATCCAAGTGTCTTAACAAGGATAAATATGAAAATAATTAAGGACATGATGAACATTATGAATATGAGTAAAAGGCCTATAAGTCTGACAAAAACAAGAGAGAGTTCATAAATAATGAAGGAAGGAAAGGATCATTCAAAAAAAAGAATAGTTTCTATACCAAAGAAGATAGCTCATCTGATATAAGTGATTCAAACACTTTTGATAGTGATGATGAAAAATAATGAATCTGAATATGACAATAGTGGAACTTTGTTCATATGCATATAATTAGA
>JARHVA010007903.1:467500-492500 GCA_037957365.1 Torreya grandis | reverse complement strand
GGTTTTAACTATTTTGATCCATTATTTATAAGGGTGTAATTACATTATATTTAGATTAATTATCCTTATTGTCTCTATATTATCTAATTAACAACTAGTTGTCAAGGTTGGCATTTTTGTAGAAAACACAAGAAGATAAATACACATTCTTTTTTCTCATTATGTTTTATCTTATGAATGTATTATAATTTTATGTTTTAAGGTAATTTTTATTAATTTTATAATATTTAATATTTTTCTTTATAAAATGTATGAAATAATTAATATGGTTTGTATGGTATTTTAGTTAGCTTATTCATTCTTTTTGTTTTAGTAATACCATTGTCAACCCATGTGTGATCAATAACAACATTTAATGTGTTTAATTTTATAAATAAATATTATAATTAATAATACTTTATTTCCTTTTAAATCACTTCCCTTTTGTTTCAAGTTTAATAACATGTGAAACTTGACATACATTTCTAAAAATTGGTTGGGCACATGTTTGGTCTTATGCATTAATGCTCTCTTTCTTGGATATAAAACTTTATTTTTGGCCTTACTCTTCCCCTAATTTTTATGTTTATTTTTTATATTTAAACTTACCCATTATTTATAAATTACAAAGTGTTTTTTATTAGTAATAGACCAATTGAATTGGAATAGGTGGTGTAAAGATTTCTTTGAGTGTGAAAATAATAATTGAGCATCAGTGGTTGCAGTGCATCCCTTGGAGATTTTTTTCCAAGTATGATATCTCATGGATATTTATAACTAAAAATAATTCCTTATATTATACCACCAACAATAATAAAATTATAATATGAAACTATTCTAAATAATCCAAGGTTTCTTAGTCCACCTAATTTAATAGGTGCATTTTGATGTCCCAACCAAAAGGCAAACATATTTTATGTTTAAGAATGTATTTAATTGATTTCATATGAAGTATATTATTTTTGTAAGAATAATAATTCAGAAGATAAATTTTGTGTTCAATTAATTATATGATATAATTAAATAATTATATTTTTTGAGTGGTGTTAGATTCTATGTGTAAAATAAGAGAAGCATTCATAAGATCTAATCTCCCTAGATATTTACCTAGGTGGATCACCAAATTTTATAATGTAGTGTTTAATGAGGTTAAAATGGGGAAATAAGGAATAAATAGAGTATATGAAACAATATTTATATCTAATTATATCATTTATATTGAAATATGAAAATTCTTTTGTAAGTGTAGTAGCAATCTCATGATATTCTATAAGGTCTTTAGTTTTAAATTAATAGAAGCCATTGAATTTATGACTTATAAGCTATGAGTCACATATAATATGTAATTAATATATGTTTAAATACATTTATACTTGAATAATAATGAGGGTAACTTCATATTCATTGATTTTATTAGTAACATGCTTACAAAATCTAGAGGAATTGTCTTTTCAAAAGGATTGGAGTGGGCACTTGGCTCTATCAAAGTGGAGTGTCCAACCTTAAGTAAATTAGTGGTGACATTTGGTAATTATTTTATGGTTAATTTATGTTAGGTTTTAGTATTATATGATATAATTTTATTTTATTTGAGTGATTGAGCCTCAATATTATCCATGAAATTTTGGAGTTATTATTTATGGGTAATGGATTGATCAATACTTTTGATAAAGAAGACATTAATTTGGAAAATTGTCTTGGATATTTTGATGGTATTAATGATTTATTTGTGAAAAATATTATAAAAATTAGGATTAAATTTACATATATTAAAATATTTTCATCAAGATAAGTAACAATCTTATGGACAACAATGTTAGTGTCAATATCTAGCATATCTTTGTATTACCATGTAAAAGATTAATTGAATCTATCAAGTATGAAGCTATAATTATCTATATATTTTATCTCCTTAAAGATAGTGACATGTCAAGGTCTTATATATGTTACTAAGTAAACCTCACTACTTCCTCAATTAACATTACTTTTCCATCTTGTAAATGACATGGTCGATGAGTAAATTTGGAATGGGGATCTAGTTTAGGATCAACACTACTGAAAATATGTGGAAGTAAAGGGAGATATTCTCAAAATAGATAAGAAATAATAATAAATGTATACCAAAATATAAAAAACATTATTATATTTTATATAAAATTATAATATTTTAATTCTCATAAAATTATCTTTAGAATATAAGGCAATTATTGTACATTTTAGTGGAGGTTAAAATTTTTGTTGTACATTGTTAGCTTGGCCAATATAATTTGGTGTAACATAATTGGGATAGAACGTAAAAAAAATGTATGATACATTTAGCATTTTATGGAATGAATTAAAATGTAAAAGTATGGTTGATATAGTTAATTGAATCAAATATACGCTAAATAATATAATCTTGATTAGAAACAACATATAACATTATAATGGCATTTTTTGTTTTGAGGATAATGTAGTTGATATTTTCAAGTAGTATTAATGTTGTATTAAATGTTTTTTAGTGTGACTTGATACTATGCAAAGTTTTTTGATGAAATTTTAGTATTATATCAACACTTTATAAGTGATGGTTAATATAATTAGGTGGTTATGACTAAACTATATTGCCACTTTCTAAATGATGGTCAATACATTCAATAAAAAGTTGGTAAATATAAAATATATTGGCATGAACAATATAGGAATAAATATTAGAATGGATCTAAACTATATTATCATGGATAATATAATTATAATTATTATAATTTTTATAAATGTTCTTGTTAAGTTTTTGTTTATTGATATTTAACAAAAAATGAAAATCTACTAAAGAACCCATCGAGCTTTTTCTAGGGGTGGATTAGTTGGAGTGACATAGCCTTTGGGTTTTTTATCATCATCTTCATTAATTGGATCAAAGTGATGGGAAATGTAGACTAAAATAACATCATAATTATAAATGTGTATTATTTCAAAATACTTTTGATAATGTAGTATATCTATGTTCTATGATTGGGCTTGAGAAATTATATAATCAACATCATAATATGGACAAATATTTCATGTGTGCCTAACTAGTTGAGAGGTATCATTGGAATTATACTTAGAAAACATACCAATTTGGATAAATGTTACTAAATAACATAATTATTCATCTATGAAAATGTTTTCCACCCTAATATCATTGCATTCAAAATAATATTCTACAAAATAAACTTAATTAACATTAAATGGGTGTTTGACCTCACTATAATTTTCAATAAATGAAATTATCCTATCTCATGTGATGTAGAAAAAATAGGCCAATATTATGGAGGCCATAAATTTTGACACGTAGCTTTGTTTAAGATCTTCCATGTCCCAAAGTAATACTCTCAAAAATTTCTTTACTTTCCTAATCCACCCTATCCAATTATAGTGGTTTTTTATATTGTTTGGAGGCCATATGTGATCATTTGAAGGTATAAAATTACCATTTAATGTTTTTTCAATAATTTTATATTTTTTGAAATTGTATATTTTTTAGACGGATCATGAACTTCTATTGAAATTCATATAATAGGATAATTTTATCATTTAGGATATTACAGGAGATTTTTAGAGCTACATGTGCTTGCATGTGAAACTTCCTATAAATATTGACTATCAAAAATAGATTTTTTTCTAGATTTTAATTTTTTTTTCAAATTTTGCATGTCAACTACATTTCTAGGTTGAGGCTTATTTTATCATGGTATAGGTTTTTAATTATTTGAAATAATTTAATATGAATCAATTTTTATTATTGTTTCATATCTTGGCTTATTTTTAGTTTTATTATCTTGATAATTTCTAGGTTCATTATCTAGTATCAGAGCAATTTTGAATCTTGGAGGACTAAAGAAATGGAAAGAGGATGAGGAGGTATTGCAAAAATGAAATACACTATAAAATATATAAAAATAAAAGTGTAATAATTAACTAATTTTATCACCAATCAGAGAAGAAGACAAGGTGTTGATGAGGAAGACATAAATCATGATGAAGAAATTCAGCAAAAAGAAGAACAACAAGATCAGCCACCATCAATGGAAGATAGGATGGCTCAAGATTTATAAGGAATAAATTAAGGAATAAAATTTGATGTAACATATTATGTAAGTAGTTTAAAACTATAGGATTTGATATATTGGTTGAATATAATGGAAAATTTCTTTGAGTGGAAGACTATGAGAGAAGACAAGAAAGTAAAGTTTGCATGCACAAAATTGAGAGGTCATGGAATGATTTGGTGCAATCACCTGCACAAAAAAAGATAAATAGAAGGTAAAGATAAAATTAATTCATGGAAAAATATGGATAAAAATTTTAGGGAGATATTTCTTCCTGTGGATTATGCACAAACCTTATATAGAAGATTTTAGAATTTGAGGCACAAAGATCACAATATATAAGAGTATACATATGAGTTTTAAAAGATTTATATATAAGTGTAGCATGATGAAATATAATATAATATGGATATGATGTATGAAAATGGTTTTAAATTTACTATTCAAGATGAATTAAGCATACATAGAATAATTTGCATGGAGGAGTCTTATCAATTATCTTTCAAGGCAAAAGAAAAACAAAATAGATAGAATTTTAGAGGAATGTCTTTTGGTCCAAGAAGAGGTGAATCACCTCCAATAAGGGGATGAGGTGGATTTAATATCAATATAGGTGGGTATAATACCAATAAATGTGAATCATCACATGGTGAAAAAAGGCAAGATGATAATAGGCAAGTGTTTCAATACCAACAAAGAGGAAGAGGATTTTAGAGAGGATGAGGTTATGGTGGTGCTAGAGGATGGTTTCTAAATCAGCATAGATCTTATATTTATTATTTATGTGGAGAATAAGGAAATAGATAATTTGAGTGTCCATACTATCAGGATCAATAAAAGGAGGAAAGAACATCACCCAAGAGTGAATCTAGTTAAGGTTGATATAAAAGAGCAAAATAGTCATGTTGTACCTACAAATGATGGAGATAATATAATGATGAGAAGAACAATGATCATTATAAGGAAGGAACAAGTGTAGAATAAATAGGGTGGTGATTTATGGTTGTGATCAAATATATTTTTAACAAGATGTACTTTGGGTGGAAATGTATGTAAAGTAATTGTAGATGGTGGTAGTTGTGAAAATATGGTTTCTAAAGAAATGATAAAGAAACTAAAGTTGCAATGTGAAATCATCCTAATCCTTATATAATTTCATTTTTTAAGAAATGGAATGAGGTTACAATAGATAAAGGTGCTTAATAAATTTTTCTATAGGAAAAACATATAATTATGAAATATGGTGTGATGTTATTTTGATGGATTCATGTCATTTGTTATTAGGGAGACCATGGAAATTTGATAGGAAAGTAATTCATTATGGAGCAAATAAAACGTACACTTTTTGGTAAGGTGGTACAAAGGTAGTTTTTTAACTCTTAAAAAGGAAGAGAAGGAAGAAAGCATGCTCTTTACTAAATAATTTATCCAAGATATGAATGTGGTAGGTTGTTTTTATGTATTAGTAGCAAAGAATGAAGACACAAAAATGGTGAAAATACCAATATAAGTATAAAGAGTGTTGCATGAATATGGAGATGCTATGACTAATGAGTTACTAAATTATTTACCATTTAAAAGAGATATTCAACATCACTTTGATTTGATTCTAGGATCTGCTCTACCTGATCAAGTAGATTATAGGATGAGTCCAACAGAACATGTAGAATTAAATAAACAAGTTATAGAATTACTAAGAAAGAAGGTGATAATGGAGAGTATAAGTCCATGTGCAACACAAACATCTATAACTCTAATGAAATATGGAGGATGGATAATATGTGTGGATAGTAGAGAAATTCATAAAACTAAAATCAAGTATAGGTTTCGTATACCTCATTTAGATGATATAATGGATGTGATTATAGGAGAAAGATATTTTACCAAGATTGATATAAGGAGTGCTTATTATCATATTCAAATTCATGAAATAAATTAGTGGAAAACTACATTCAAGACTAAGGATGGCCTATATCAGTGGATGGTGATTCCCTTTAGATTATCTAATGCACCTAGCACATTTATGATTATGATGAATATAGTGCTACAATAATATATTAGTATATTTGTGGTTGTTTATTTTTATGATATTTTGATATTCAATAAGACTAAATAAGAACACTCACAACATTCAAGAATGGTACTAGATTTGTTAAGATAGGATAATTTATATACAAATTTAAATAAGTGAAGGTTTATGTAAAATAATTTGGTATTTGTAGTTTCAAAAAATGGTGTGAAAATGGATTAATAAAAGATAAAGGAAATTGTTATGTGGCCTATTCCTAAAAGCATTATAGAGGCAAGAAGTTTCCATGGTTTAGAAACTTTTTATAGAAAATTTACTAAAAAATTTAGGAGTATTGTGATACTAATGAAATATTTCATGAGATGGAAGGAATTTTCATAAACTAAAGTAGCCACATAAAGCTTTGAATTTTTGAAGAATAAGATTATGGAAAGACCAATTTCAACATTACTAGATTTTAACAAAGTGTTTGAGGCTGATTGTCATGCTTCATTTGTGGAATTGGTGTTGTGAAATGTTAACAAGGAAATCCAATATCATATTTTAGTGATAAATTGAATGAGGTAATAATAAATTATTATACTTATGATGCTAAACTATATGTAATTGTATAATCATTAAGACATTGGAGGCATTACCTAGTGCCTAAGGAGTTTATCCTATTAATAAACCATGAGGCTTTTAAGTATGTGAATAAATAAAAGAGGTTGAATAGTAGGCATGAAAAATGGGTTTATTTATTATAGGGGTATACTTTTGTGTTAAAACATAAATAGAAAAAATAGAAATAGGTAGTTGATGCATTGAGCAGGATAGTGGCATTATTAACTACTATGGTGAGTGAAGTAGTTGGATTTGAAGCTATCAAGTAATTATATGATAATAATCCATATTTTGGCATGGTATTTGAGTATTTTAATAATAAATAAATTTTTTGGACAAATACTATTAATGATGAGTATCTTATACAATAAGGTTATCTCTCCAAAGGAAAATAATTGTGCATTCCATTTTGGTAAGATGAAGACAATATATTTGGTGAAGTAAAAGTATTTTTGGACAAATATTAAGAGAGATTTGAAAAATTATGTTTCAAGGTTCATGATATGTCAAGTGGCTAAATAACATACAAAAAATATTGGACTATACATGCCATTAATGCTTTCATGAGGCGCATGGACAAATTTGAGTATCAATTTTGTGTTGGGAGTACCAAACACACAAAGATGTCATGATTAAATTTTTTTGAATTGTAGATATATTTTATAAAATGTTTATTTTCATTACATGTAAGAAAAATATTGGTTCCACTAGAGTTGTAGAATTATTATTTAAGGATATTGTGAGATTGCATGGTGTTCTAAAAACTATTACTTTAGATAGGGACACAATATTTCTAAATAATTTTTGTAGGACTTTATAGAAGAATATGGGTACTAAGATACAATTAAATTGTACATATCACCCAAAAATATATGTATAGAAAGAAGTTATGAATAGGATCCTAGGAAATTTTTTGAGATGCATAGTGGGAGAGAAGCCCAAGCAATGCGAATTGGCTTTACCACAAGTTGATTTTGCATATAAAATTTTAGTAATTAGATCAATAAGAAAGTCACCATTTCTAATTTTTTGTGGGGTAAATCCTATGGGTGTTTTATATTTGGTATAATTCACAATTTTATATTGAGTTAGTGAAGATGTAGAAGCATTTGTAGAGCATATGTAGCAATTGCAAGCAGTAAGAAGAACGTTGTAGGAAAGAAATGAGAAATATAAAGCATCAGTAGATGTCAAACAAATATCCAAGATATTTGAAAAAGGAGAGTTGGTAATGTTTTTCTTGAGGAAATAAATATTTAAAAAATGCACATACAAAAACTTAAAGTACAATAAAATTGGACCATGCAGAATTGTGAAGAAAATCAATGACAATGCCTATGAGGTCAGTTTACTATTCACCAAAATTTATTGTATAGGTCAAATTAGGACCCCTATAGCTGAAAAATTGATATTTAGGTGTTTTTAGGGGTCTATTATTATGTCATAGGGGGTATTATAAGTATTTTTATGTTATTTCGTGTCATATAAGACTTGGTCTTAGTCATTTTAATCCTTGTCTTTTGAGCCATTTAAAGGTCATAAAAGGAGCATTTAATGAATTTTATGACCTCTTGTGGTAAATTTAAGGTGTAAAAAAGTTATTTAAAGTGTAAAATTTCCTATTATGTCTTAATAAACTATTTATAACTAAGAATTGGTAGGTTCTTCATAATAAAGAGCAATTTTCTTTAAAAAGGAAGAGTTTGGCACTTGTAGGACCCATAAGGGAGTGTGACACATGGGAAAAGGTTGAGATATGGATCTCCATAATACTCAGACTCATTTCCATTCTTTACATACTACATAAGTGATAAATTTTAACTAAAACCATTATACTCCTTCACCCTTCTAGACACAAAAAACTAGTCAGTAGGTTTATGTTTAATAAAACTAGTTGGAGAACTTCTAAGTAAAACACCTTTGGGAGGTGAAATTAAAACAAGATACATTTAGTTACATAAAAAAATTTAAGGTATTGGTGAACCATGATTTATGAATCATCTCTAACAAGTTGACTATGTTTTTCTACTCACTATTTCCTATACCCTATAGGTTTTGCTCTTGTATGGATAATTTTGTACAATCCAATTTCTAATATTGATTCCATTGGATGTTTAATCCCTCTTATAATGTTTTAGATTCTTGGTTTTATGTTTAAATTTTTTTTGATAGGCCAATTATCTAAGGTTGTAGAAAAAGACATTCTTTAGTGTTGTAGATAGGTTTCTATCATTTCTAATGTCTTCATGTCTTGGTAACAGTGTCAAAGGATTGTGATAGGTTTATCTTCATTTTAAAAACTTCCTATTGTTCCCTTATCCATTAAAACTTATCTTTAAAATAATAACCATGGAGTGGTAGCTAAGAGACATATGATACAGTCAATTGCTTCATGACTGTTGTTGACCAAATTTGACCCTATAGGTCAAATTGGGTCCTCTATAGGTAAAAAGTTGATATTTAGGTGTTTTTATGCATATATAATTATGTCATAGGTTGTTTTATAAATTTTTTTAATTCATTTCATGTCATATTAGCCTTGGTCTTAGTCATTTCAATCATTATATCTTTTGAACCATTTAAAGGTCATAAAAAGAGCATTTAATGACTTTTACAACCATTTTGGGTAAATTTAAGGTGTAAAAATGTGAATTAATGTTGCATGTGTCATATTATACATTATTCAAATATTTATAATGAAAATGTGGTAGGTTCTTCAGAAGAAAGAATACTTTTCCTAGAAAAAGGAAGAGTTTGGCACTCGTATGGCCCATAAAGGATTATGACACATGGAAGAAGGTTTTGAGATGACTATTCAAATTCGTAATAATTATTTAAATTATTGAAATACTTTTTAAGTACCAAATTTGACCTAAAACCATTCTACTCCATCTCTTTTCTAGACATGTAGAAATAGTTAATAATTTTGTGCTTAGTACGTCCACTTGAAGACATTTTACATCAAATTCCTTTGGGAGGTGAAATTAAATTCAGAGATATTCATTTCCATATCAATTTTTCAATTATTTGTCAAATTTCATTTATAAATCATCCCTAACAAGTTCATTATGTTTTTCTTCTCACTATTTCTTGCACCCTATAGGTTTTGTTCTTATTTTAACTATTCCATATAGGTCACTTGGTGATTATATCTATATATTATGTTTAATATGTCCTTAAATTTTATCGATTCTTTTTTTCATGTTTCAAGGTGTTTTGATATATCAAACAACTTAGTTTACATGAGGGTGTTGATATTGAACATGCATTCAAATTCCACCATTCATATAAAGCCTATTTCTATGTAAGGGATTTAATATGAGGAAACAATGTGTTTTAATAATTTTAAAGGTTATGTAAATATATTTATTTAAAATTTTTAATCTCCAAAGTGAGCATAGTTGAGTTTTTAGTTCAACAGAAAAATAGTCAGCTCTTAGCCCATCCTTAGTCTCAATCATGACTTGTAAAGATTCTAAAAACGTCCACATAAGTGTGATGAAATTCAAATCTATGTAATATCTTATAGGAAAGATAAATAGTGAATTGATCTTTCAAATGGTAAATAAAATGATATGGTAGTCATATGTAGTACTTCTACATAGTCTTCCATGATTATGCACCTACAAGTGTCATGAAGGAAGAAGAAAATAACATGAAAATAATGAAAATAGATCATTGAAGACATTAAAGGTTTCAAAAATAAATTTATAGGTATTTAGATATGTTCACAACTCATTTAATACTCAATACAATACACACTATCCATGCTTATACTTATTGCCTACACATGAGAGTGCACCTGCAAGTGTTTCAACAAAGAATGAATGTATTAGAGTGGGATTATGGAAGTAGGTGTCAAACCCTCCAAGATGAAGATAATACAATTGATAAAGTTTAATATGGTTTATAATCCATACAATTTACACTATTTGAAATATCACCCCATTGACTATATATTTTAGAATCCACCTACAAGTCGTACTAATAGAGAATTGGAGATGTCATATAGAAGTGTTGGAGAATGAGATGGAACCTTATTTGAAGTCCTAATTTTTTATATAGAGAATAATAGACCTATTTGGAATGATATATTGACAAATGATATAAGGGATTTCCTTTAAAAAAAATTATAATTGTAGGTTTACAGATCAAATCCCTAAAAGATAAAAATTGATCACCTAGCCCTTTTGGAGATGCCTTAGGATAATGTCATACTAAGCTCTGATCATCCCAAATTCTCTCATTCTATAGAATTATCACAAATTTATAACTTTCTTAAGTAAGAATGAAATTTAGTCCTATGGTTTTATTACTAGGAGGGGTCAAAGTTGTCATTATCACCACTAAGTTCAGGTAGTAATATCTACAAGGTTTGAAGATGCAAAGTGAACTTAATCTTTAAGGTGCTATTAAAGGCATACTCTAATGTTTGAAAGAACTAATTGAGTTAATTTAATAAAATTAACATAAATATCATCAATATAATTTTTCTATTTGGTGTTTCAGGTCCCATACACACCTATAGGTGTCCTTTTTTTTGAAAATACTTGCATATAGTTGACTATTAGTTCTTACCTCATCCATGACAAGGGTTTGATCATAGATATAATAAATTTAGTTGAGGATGGTGAATTAAAAAGACCTCAAAGGATATCCAAAATATCATGACACAAATTATAATGGGATATCAACACCTACGAGGACTTAATGGCTTCAACAAAGTCAGTTATAGTTGACTGTAGGAAGACAATAAGACAAAACATGGTGCCTAGATGATGGTATAGCCTAGATAAGGTGACTAAAAAGACAAACCATTGATAAATGATGTTAAATATTCAAGGATGGTATTTATTAATTATGATAAAAGTCTAATATATCAATCGTGTACCTATAAGAATCATCTTTTGGTCCAAAAGATAGGAAACACAGTAAAGTAACTTGACTAGTCAAGTGAAGGGCACGACTTGAGAGGTCTTAACAAATTTTTTAATGAATAAATGATTGGAATGGATTTTAAAATATAATTTAAATCTCATGATTTTCTTATATCAAGGTATCAAATTATATAAACGCTTTTTAAGTGCATCACATAGTCCACACGGTAGAAGCCTACACATAGTCTACCTCCTTCATAGTCTGTATTAGATTTTTAAGGAGTTGGTGGGTAAAATGAACTAATAAAGGGCCATTTTTTTAATTGTATCTCCATCACTTAGATAATACTCTAAAATATTTATCGAGTCTAGGATAATAGGGTAAGTACCTTATGTTTTGTCTCAGATAGAGGGTACTTCCCTAAGTTAAAAACACTATAGTCTTGGGGAGTGTAGATAAAAGGGTTGACTAAGACATAATTGAACATTTAAAAGAGGTGTAGTAATATTTATAAAATATAAAAAACATATGAAACCAATCAGATAAGGAGGAAACTTAATAGGGTGGTCTAGACTACCAAGGTTATAGTTAGGGATATTAGGTATGGTTTAGGCCTAAAACCCAAATGGAGAGTCACTTACACTTATAGACTTATGTAGGAATTATAACATATTTAATAATTTTTATAGGGTAATTTTAGATGTGTAGAATCCTCCAACTTGTCGATAAAGAACAAGGAATCCATTTTTGGTATTGGAGATAACTCAAGGGTATGAAAAATGAAGGTTAAAGATTGATAGGATAACTTTGAGTTCTCACATATTCTTTTAGGTTGTGCATGGAGATATAAGGAGTTTTTGGAGGTTAAAATAGGTCTTTAAATATTCTCTAGTGATTTTTTTTAGAATTTGTAATTTCCAATCTTCATGAACAATCCTTTAGGGTGAAAAGGTCTCAAAACCCTCACAAACCCTAGTTCTAGACCCAATGTAGAAAATGAAGATGGAGAGATATACAAATGGACTATAATGAACATGAAATTGGATTTTATTTGTACAAGAATCTTCAAGGCTACTCCCCATACTTTTTGATTCTATAGAATTATATCGATGGATTACAAAATAGGTTATTTTTGTATAGTTTTATTTGTTTTGTAGGTTTTGGCAAGAGACTAAAGATTCCAATAACATGGGAGGAAATATTGAGACTTAAGGTAACTCACCATGTCAATTTTATGATTTATAACAACTTATAGGTGCCTAAAAAATATATATCATTTTATCCATTCAAAACTAACATAGTGAACATGATAGTGAGAATGGTGAAAACCTCAAGAAAGTTGTTTTTAAAGTTTTATTTATGCCTCTAAGGACATACATGGACTTGAAACATGTATTTCAACCAATTTAATTTATTTACATGATAAAATAAATCCATTTTTTAATCTAATTGTGCAAGGTATGTGGAAAAGGAAGTTTCTTTGATTGTAAGTAATGATGTCTCACTTTCAGAGGGATCCAGAAGATTATGGATGTAGATAATGCATGGATAATCATGTATAAAAACCTTACCTATAAATATAATCATTAATCCTATCCCTTGTTATTTTTTGGATGTTTAAAAAGAGGGGAATTATGAAGGTAGTTTTCTAGACCAATAGAAGGAATTTTATACCACTTTTCAAGAGTTTTATACATGAGATTTGTACTTGTATATTTTTAATTTACATGATCAGTTCCACATTATATTTTCATACACATATAACTCATTTTCTCATATTGACACTTGTAATTTTGATCTTTTGACCTCTTCTCTTCTCTCTCTCAAATATTATAAGAAATAGCCTTTTTGGCTATTGAAAGGATGTTCCACCTACGCATGGTGATTCACTGATCATTTGCATATCATAGATCAATAAACACTACTTATTTTACCTCTTTTATGACTATTAATAGTGTGTTCACTTAAATTATTAATCTTTCTTAGTCATGACTATTGTTTCTTTAACATTGTTGTCTCATTCTCTCACCTATATTCATCTTGAAAGCTTATTTTTGTAGTTTATGTGAAGCTTTATATGAAATTTCAAGGTTAAGTGTGTTAGGATATTTAATAGTGACATTATATGCCTCTTTTATAGTCTTCCTAACCTAAACATTCATTTCAATGTTGTAATGAAATACCGATGTGAGAAGATTCAGATTAAAGAAGTGTAATATGCAACTAGTTGGTAGTTATTAGTTAATTTGGTGTATCAATAGTTAGTCTCTTGGTCACATGTGTAACATTAAAATAGTTTTTATTTATCAATTAATTTTGTGTATCAATGCCTTTAGGATAGTTTTGTTCTAGTTTTCTCTCACTTTTCCTTACAAGCATAGGAGTAGTAGTGATCTAAAAGTGGTACATTAAGGGAATTATCCTTATTTAGATATTCACCTCATTCTTAGGCTACCCACAACCTAGAGGTGTTCCAATTATTCCACTTGGATGAGGAGAGCTGATACATATCCTAAAAGGGTGAAAATGTAAGTGACAATAGTTTTTTGCATGCTTGATAGGACTCATTGTCCAAGAAGTTGAAATATTTTTGGTAGTGTCTTTCAACACATCAATCTTTGGAGGCATATATCCAAGAATAAATGGTGACATAAAAGTTACATCATTTGTTCAAGAAGCCTAGGTTTTCCTTTTAAATATTTTTGGTAATTTTTCTTTATGTTCTTGCTTTGCAATGAAGTTCCATTGCTAGTTTTGGTGTTGAATATTTTTTTATAAAAGTTGATGAGATATCTCGAGCTTATGGCATTCCTTATTAGCCTTTGTATGATTCTTATCATCCTTGTCACGATTATTACCAGCTCCAAAATGACCCTTATCAACCTTGTCATGAGTTGCAACATTCCTATAACTAGCCTTCTATATATCTTGCTCCCCCTAGTTAACCTAGTCACTTCTCAAATTAGTCCATTTCAACTTTTAAGAAAACTCTCTCGAGTTATGAGACGTACATGATGGATCTTGACATACAAAGGGGAAATGGTCAAGATTTTCCTATTCATCTCATTCTTAATGTGAAAGATGCATTAGATTTTCTTAAAAGAGAGTGGGCACCTATTGAAAGAGCACATTGGTAAAGGCTCATAAGTGACATGGTAGATGTGAGTGGCCTAGTTTCATCCTTAGAAGATTCACTAGGAATTCATGAAGAGTGGCCTCAAGAAATCCATTAGCCCTCTTATCCACCTCCCCAAGATTTAAATTAGTTTTACTTGACCCCTACTCATGAACCCAATAAAATTTTTCAAAGTCATCTTTTTCCCAATCAATTGGAAGAGAGAGTTGGAAAGATCAACTTTATTTTTGAAGAAAAACATGATAAGCAAATTGAGTTAGCCAATAATCAGATGAATCATTCCATCTTATCAGCAAAGGAAGTGTAATCCAATCCATCATTTACCTCTCCCATACATCCACACCTCAAGAAGAGACTTCTAGATATGAAATCCCAAGTTGGATAAAAGGTGGAAAATCCAAGCCTAAGGAGATCCCAAGTTTATTAAAAAATTCATCCACTCCTCAAATTACATGACTACCTTAATAATAGAATCCTAATATTAACATCATATGTTGGAAGAAGGTATTGGAGCCATGGGAAAATGAAGTGGATAAAATCCTACATAAAGAGTGTGAAGATGAGAAAGAGTTTGATCCTATGCAATCCCCTCCCTCCCTTCCTCAAGAGACCTCTTGTTTTCCATATCAACTCTCTTGTACTCATTATCCTCATGAAGATGCCTATCAACCTCAAGATAAATTTTCCAAGAGAACCTAGCTAAAAAAATTTAGGAGTTAGAGTCGAGAATGAAATTGTTTAGTCAAGGTGTGATGGAAATTTTAGATCTAAAAGAAGATCCTAAGCCTAAACACACCCAATCTAATGTTATTCAAGAGAGTATTCAAATTGAATAAGATTTCAATGAATTGATTTTCAAATATAATAAATAAATTCAAGATATTTTATCCCAAGTGTTGCTTTCCCTTCCTCCAAAACTCCCAAAATGATCCCCTACAATTCATTCTCAATCTGATGTTGAGTTATATATTCCATCTCCACCAACTAGTTCATCTTTACCTCACCTTATCACCCTCTGAATTGATGAAACTATAATATACACATAATATTTTCAAAATTTTATTGATTACTAATACTTCTTATCTTTTAAGAACATGTTGAGTCTCAATCTCTTTGAGTGCATGCTTTAAGGGGTACACTGGGAAAGGGGAGGGTAGACCATCAGTACTTTATAAGATTGTCAATCCTTTTTCCATTTTCTATTCATAATTTAGCCTCCTAAAACCATTAAACCCTACTCCCATCATTTTCTATGATTTATCCTTAATTTCTTACCTTAGCACCCTTTTGACATGTCAGTTGTACTAGGTCAACCAGGTCAACCTAGTACAGTTTTGGGACTTTTGTTCTTTTTTAGTTTTTTATCCTCTTAGCCAACCTAATACATACCTAGAGAGTTAACCACAAAGATGTGTTAGGTTCACCTAGTCAACCTATCATAGCTAACATTCTTGAAAATTTTAAGGGAAATTTACCACTATATATACAAGGTCATTTTCCACCATTTAATAAAACTGAAGATTTAAGTGAATAAGTGGAAATAAACATCTGACTATTGACCACTCTTCTTAGGAAAAATAAATTTAGGGTTCAATAATTTATTTAGATCTTCGATATCATCTTGTGGTTAAGTATTTTTGATGGTTGGATAGGTTGTGTAGCCTAGATCTGATTTATCCTAGTTATCCTTATATACCATGACAATCTCTTATGAAGCACCTTGGCCAAGGGAGAGATTGAGGTTCGATGGGTTCATATTCAAAGGTAAGTATTCATAACTTTATTACTCCTTTATAATAGTATATAGATAGATCATATTTATTAGTCTCTTCCATATATTAGGATTCTATATACATTGACATGAATATATGTATTTTATACATGTTTAGTTTATGTTGTTTATTTATTTTGTTTCTAACCCCCACTTTATGATACAAGATTTGGTTCACACTAGATTGGATTTACTTTTATTTCTATTACATTAGTGAAATATTAAATCATAGGTCTCTTTTAGGGTTGTTATGAGATTGTGTTAGACTATAGGCTTTGGAACCTTATCTCACATGGTGTGTTGTCTCAAGTGATCCCCTAATTAGGTCTAATGGATCCTCACATTGGTAATGCTCCCACTTAACAATTATATGACCCCAAATTGGAAGTGTACGTGTGCTCTATCCCATATGATCTAGGTTTGATTTATGGACATGATGAATTTCCAATTACATATATCCTAGTCAGTCCAACATGAATCTTATCCTACCACTTTTTTGATTATCTTCACGGTTGTATTGTTTATCTCTTTCTTGCTAGTATTTGCATTCACTTAGGATTCACCATCATTACATTCCAGTGAATCTAACATGAATCAAACCCTTGAAAGATTTATTTCATTTCTATTCATCATTAATTTTATCATATCTTTACTATGTTGGATTAACCCTATCAACCCAATTTATTTTTATCTATACATAGGTTTGCAAGAACAAGTAACTAGCTCAAACAACTCAACCTAGTATA
The DNA here is from genome assembly GCA_037957365.1 of Torreya grandis. Classification (NCBI taxonomy): domain Eukaryota; kingdom Viridiplantae; phylum Streptophyta; class Pinopsida; order Cupressales; family Taxaceae; genus Torreya; species Torreya grandis. The sequence continues at coordinate 475,288 of JARHVA010007903.1, read as the reverse complement.
GGTTCTATAACTTGCATAACTTTGTTCAAACAACTAGATCGACCAACTTGACCCAGTCCAGTTTTCACCAATTATCAGACTTCCTATTTAGTTAACTAAGTCAACTAGGTTGACCTAGTGCATTTTCAACACTTTTTTAATAGGTTTCTATATCGCTTGGTCAACCAACTTGATCAAGTTTGTAGGTTCTCGATAGTTTTATTCAAGGTTATTAAACAACAATCTTCTTTATTTTATTCTCTAAACTACTCATGTGAGTTTTTACTTCTTTGTATCTCTCTATTTTTGTACTTTCATTTCACATTTTTTAATTTTTAAAACTTCCCCTACATAGTCAACTAAGTCAACCTTGTGGACCTTGTTCTATGTTTTGTGTATTCTAAAATAACTAGGTCGACTTGACTAACCTAGTTCATTTTCAAACTTTGCTTCCATAGTATAGGTTTTACCCTATTGACCTAATTCTATATGATTATCTATATATTTTATCAACTATATGTTATTTAAAAGTTTAAATTAACCATATATCTTAATCATATATTTTTTTTCAGTTATTTACATGCTCAAAATAGGTCACATAGTCTAATTAGGTGGTTTTAAATTGATCATTTAATTTCACTATTTTTATTCTTTTGCACACAAGGCCAAACCACATAAATACCAAAAAGCATTTAAACATTTGACTACCTAGGCCAACCTACTTGGATTTCATCACCAAGGGGGAAGCTGACTTGATGCTTTGGTCAAGCATAAAGAATGGTTAAAGGTATATTCTAGATAAACACCCATCACCCTTATCATTTTGGTGTGTGAAGTGAGGAGGTAGGCCCCAATACCAATCATGTATAATTACCACTACAATCCCTTTCATCCTAAACTTACTTGAAACTATCCATAAATTTTTATCTAGTACCTTTTTTATAGCCAATTTCCCTTTACACTTAAAATAATTCTTCATAATATAATCAACATTATAGGTTGAAAAAGTAGATATCTTTACTTTCCAGTTGTTTTCTTTCTATTTGATTATGTGTGCAAAATGTTGTATTATCTAGTGTTAGTGCAAGATTTTGCTTTATGCACATCAATTAGATTAGCCAACATCAATTCAATCGAATATTTGTTTCCCTTTCAGTACTTACTACTTTCTTACATCATGAAATTATCTTTCTTTAGTTCATAACTTATTATCAGCTTTTCATTTCTTCCCTATCTATTGTGCTAGGTTGACCTTATCAACCTAGTATCTTTTTTAACCCCTGTATACTATGCTAGGTTAACCTGGTCAACCTAGTACTATTTACATCACCTTTACATTTTTTTCTCTAGTCATTATTCACTAAAATGGGTCGATACTGTGGACCTAATATAATTTTTTAGTCCCTATTTTGCAATAGGTTGACCACATCGACCTAGTATAATTTTCAGTAACTTTTTGATTATTTTCTTTCTCATTTTGCCTTTTTCCTTTTATCATGAAATTTCTATTTGGTGATAACTCTAAAGTTTAGTCAATAGACATGATGAAATTTACCAATCCTAATAGGGTCTCCCATAGGTAAAGTAGGGATCCTTTCATAAATTCTAGTAATGATCATATTATAACCCACATAATGGACTATGGTACCCCTCCTCATAATTCTTTGTAGCAAAACCACCCTCTTCTCTTAGAGGATCATATTAAGCTAGAGTATACTCTTGAAATGATTTTATTTATCATGGAATTCCCTCACCATAGAGGGAAAGATCCTTACACCATATATAATGTCATGATTAGTCCTAAAGTTGAACCTCATTCTCTTACTCCCACTTTCTCAACTAGATTTTGGGGTACCAATTTCTTTGCTTCACAAACTCTTCCTTCAATATTGACCACTTCTTATGTTATGGCATATTCTTATTTAACTTATTCTACCTCCATGCCTAGTATCTCAACTAACATGATAGGTTCTACATCTAGTGGGCCTCTCATAAGATCCACTATCCTTAATCCTTCCACTAGTTCAAAATATTCTATCGAAGGTACTCATGCTTCTATCACTTATTCCTCTCAAACATTTATTAGTCCATCTTTTTCTTTACAAGAAAATTTGGCCACTAGTGATTCAAATTATCATAGTTCTTCTCAAGCTCAGATAATAGCTAATAGTGGTCCCTAAACCAATAATACCAACATAAACACCTATACTACTTATTCTAATAACCGTAATCAAACTCAGAAACTATTATTGAAAACTCTCAATAAAATGATCACATTTCAAGATCATAATATTAATCAAATGATGCAAAACCACCTTCTAAATCTTCAATATAATCCACAAAAAATTAATTAGGGTGCACATAACAAGAGTGTTCCTGCCCATGCTCTTCAATATTCTCAAGGTAATCTCATTCCTCAACCTCCATTAGTTAAAAAAATTATCAAGCATTTACAATATGAACCTGTTACCACCCAAATTACTAACATTGATATTGGAGGTATAACACCTACAATTTCTTACAATGGATCAATTGATCCTACCCTTCACCTTGAGACATTTGGAAATATTTACAAGGATTCAGTCAATTTAAATACATTTTCTTCTACCAAAATCTTAGCCAAAAACCTCACAGGTGATGCTTTAGATTGGTATAATCAACTTAGAACATACTCTATCACTAGTTTGGAGGACTTAGTTAAAGATTTAGCTCAAGAATTTCAAACTAGAGATCTTCTAGAAAACACTTTTGCCCATTTCATCAATTTAAAAAAAAATGAAAATGAAACTACCCAAGCCTTTGTTAAGTAATTTAATTCTTTATGAAATAAATGTGAACATAACATGGTAGATGAAATCTCTTTCATCTCCTTAATAATACAATTACAATATTGAGTTTGTACCCTTTCTCCATATACCTTGGAGGAATTTATCGATCAAGCCAAAAGATAATATTTAATCATGCATTAATTTGAGCCACCCCAACCTTCCATGGGCCCTCACCTATTATTAAAGAAACAAAACTAAAATATTACCAATGATTGTGTTATTGATTCATATGACACCATTCACAATGTTTAAGCTATCATTTCTACCCCTTATTTATAATGATCTCCTTAAAAATTTACTAATCCTCATTTCTCACCAAGAAACATTAACGCCCATAAGCCTTTATCCTTCACTAAATTTTCTAAACATCTACCCAAGCCTCCCCTTTGAGATCTTGACCCTACTTGATCTATGGAATCATGGGATGATACAAATAAGTTATATTAGTTTCAAGCTAGCTGGGGTCACTCTCATGAGACTTGTAGATAGCTTCATAACTTAGCTATGAATTTTATTATTGGTCCAATTAATGATCATGATTCCATTATTTTTAAGCATTAATAAAATTATGAGATTGATTTCAAATACTAAAAATCACATGATAAAACTCAAGCCTTAAATCAAGAAAATGCTCATTTTGCCATCTATAAAGACCCCTTGACTAATCATAAACCAATCCAAGAAATTTAAAATAAGCCCACTTATTCCACCAATAATGTATAAAGTATTATTGAATCAAATTCTTGAAGAGAATGTGGTTAGAATTACCAATATGTGAAGAGTGATGTGTTTCATTGATTTGTAACCTATCTACACTCCTCTTTACCAAAAGAAATATCATGTTATCTAAGATTATTCTCCATCTCATTTAAATGAGTTGGGGAAAGAATATATTATTTATTTTGATGATATAATTTTTGATTCCCCCTTGGATGACACATCTCATACTGTTTCTACTTGTCTCCCACCCTCTTTTGATATTAATGATAATGCAGTTTCTACTAAAACATATAATTCCAAACTCAAGATCAATCAAATCAAACTACTTTTTCATCACCAAATAATTTACAACCTTCTTATCAAGCTTCTGATAATTATCTACATATGTTTCAATGTTTTTCAGATCCACCTTCCAAAGAGCTTCTTAATCATTATGATCATATATCTAACAATTTCTTTATGGGTTCTGATGAGTGGGATCCCATTGTAGAACTTACCAAATACATTTTATTTAACTCATGAGAACATATCCATGTCATAAAAACCACCACATTAAAATCTTATTCAAGATGAATATCCCTCACCTTCCTATAACAAGATGGGAGGCTACATTATCTAGATTAGAGGATAGTAATTAGAACAATGTGAAGATATATCCATTCATTCTGATGAAACTCTTAACACTTCTCTTTGTTTATGATTTCATATCACACTTATCATTTCAAATGAGATTATAATTCATGTAGTTTATCCTCAATTATTTATTAGCATCTAAATAGGTGATATCCAACTTAAGTGAGCCTTGATTGATGAGCCATTTAGCACTTGTGTCACTTCCTTTGATTTCATTAAGACTCATGGGTATTATGAATGTAATATCAAGTCTACATGTAGCACATTTGAAGGATATGATATAAGGTAAATTCCTCCTTTAGGGTGTGTGTGGCTTTCCATTACCATCCCACATGTCACCATTCAATGAAGGTGATGATATTTAACTTTACCCTTTTGTATAACATCTTATTTGGTAGGTTTTGGACTCATCATATGTGAGCAATAATATCTTCCACTTATCAATGCATTAAATTTCCTCATGATCGAGACATTTACATGATTCAAGGAAATAATAACACTTAGAATTTTGAACAATTCTAAGATCATGTTTTATTCAATATTCCTATTCTTGAACCTTTACCTAGTGTTTTATTTTGTGAGTTGCAACATTTCAACTTTTCTATTAACTCAACTAGAGGTTACAATGGCCATCTTGAGATCATTAGTAACATCCCTCCTAACCTATTAGATTTTGATGATGATGATGATGATGATGATGATGATGATGATGATGATGATGATGATGATGATGGTGATCTTGATGAGATTAAATTAAAGATCAAAACTTTTAATATCTCACTTTATCCCATCTCGTAGCTTCCTAATTCCTTATAGCCTCATTCTTGCTAGCCTCATTATGATTACATTACCCTAGTATTAACCAAGACTAGGCACTCTATTCACCAAGCTTCCTCTGATGACAAGGTCATCCCAACCTGTGTCATCCATATTTATACTATATATTATGTTGATGGCTATTTTTTAGATGATCCTCTTTTAGGTGATCTTTTCAAGGCCCATGATGCCAAGATTGTTCATTATCACTCTTATTTACTTGAGTATTTTCATTCATCTCATCATTCTCTTTGATTAATAGTTCATAATTATTTCATTTATCCTCTTTATCATAGGGTATAGATGGCTCTGTTACCTCCAATTTCTAAGGAACCACTAAGGATCATGCTCTTAGATCATGTTATGACCAAACCTTATCAATTTTGCACACCTAGGGTAGTCCTCCTTGGAACTTTTATGAATCCCACCCCTCCTTCCATAAGACTAACTATAGTTAAGTATATTTATTTTTCCACTCTATTTGAGCTTGTTTCCTCTCTTATTCTTTATGAACCTCTTCTTGCATCTCCTCCTAGTGTTCATCTTGTTTAGCCTAGTTCCACTCCTTCGTAATCATCACCCTCTCTTGATTATGGTTTTCTTTCACTACCTAAAATGGTTCCTTTGTCCACCAAACGGGCTAGTGAATCATGTTGAGTTGCTTTCACTCTTATTTCACTTCTTTTTGTGAGTGATCCTAAAACCACTCACAAGTGTATCTATTACTTCCATGGGATAGATAATCACTCTTCTACCCATTTTCATAAACTATGATAATATATTTATACCTTGTATCATTTTTACCCATCATCACACAAATCCATACCTACCTCAAAGGTAATTCCTAAATATCTACCTAATTATGGTGAGGTACTATTTTTATGGCACCTATATGGCATGCATCACATTGATCATTGTATCACTCTTAAACAACATCTTGGAGATCATCTTGTAGCCTTCCTTGGAACTTATACCATTCCTCTCATAGGTCATTCCTATAATAAGGATCCTCATTGTTCTCACATGGCCCCACCTTTAGTGGTTCCATCACCTCCTATGGTTCCTTCACTACCTTCTATTCATCCACCTATGATTCTTTTACCTATGAACCTTCCCTCACCTATGGATCCTTCTCCACTCATGAGTCCTTCACTCGTAGATCCATTTCCACCTAAGAATCCTTCTCTCATATATCCTATTTCCATGAATTATCCTAACCATTCTCTGCCTAATTTTCCTCCTTAGCATGATCCTTCAACCATTACTAGTTTTTAGTTAAGGAGATCAGAAGAGAAGTATTTACTTAGTATTGATTATACATTGATGAGACCTTAGCAGTAGTACACATTTATATTTATAGAGACTTATTTGATGTATTGGATAATGTGTGTGGATAGATTTACTAGTATTTGTGATCACATGCATGGTTTTTTCTCATTTATATTTGTATTTGACATGTGTTCTAATTTTATTTCTATCTTGATTATATCATTTGACACTATGTCAAATTCCTTCTTTTCTTATATCATGTTTTTTCCTTCTTGTTGTTATATAGTTAACTTATGTTATTATTTTTATTTTTGCATATACTTGTCTTTTCCTTATCATTGTTATTTTTCCCTTATAATTTATATTTTTCCCTTATAATTGCTTTCTTTTCCTTTAGAGTTTTTCTAAAAACTCTTCCCTTGTATCTTCATGATTATTTATTTCTTATGTCTATTATTCATAGATAGTTTTCATGGTGACTTGGTTATATATACCCTCTTCCATTTTATTACTATATCCTATTACCATGTGATCAGTTAGAAAGCAATATTTATCATTACTATTTCCTTTCATTTTTCCTCCTTTAGATCTCTTTTTTCCCTTCTTCCATTTTTTTCAAACTAAGCATATACACGGTTGAGACTTGAGATCACATGCTTAGTTCATTGTCAAGCCTAAGTGTTGTAGTTAATCTTTTGTCTTGGGTCACTTAGTTTTATTTATCCTTAGCCTATAACTCTTTCATGTGTATCACTATCTCTCTCATGATTGATCATTCCAAATCCATATAGAGGAGGAATATTAAAAAAGCCTTAAAAAGAAAGTTAAAATCCAAAACATTTAAACAAAAGGCAATGATATCAAAAGGAAAAAATATTGAATATTATTAAAAGTATAATCACACTAAAAGATGTGATTCAAAGCACATCTCCTTCTAGTCAAAGTTCAATCTCCAAAATTGGCCTCATGTAAGAGCTAAGTTCCTTTTGGGTGTAGTAGGCTAATATATTAGAAGAGGAGAATAGAAAATATTTTAGTGATATCTAATTTTTCATGCAAGTACCTAATATTCATAGTAGACTAATGGCTTTGTAAGGGGTCTTGAGAAATGGGGAACATGTTGTAGGAAGGTATGTCTATTTTAGTTTTCCTTGTAATAATATGCTATCATGAGTTGATCTTAGTTGCACACCTATTTGCCTACAAAAATTTGTGTTTATAGAAAGTGGGTTTCCTTTGAACATAGATGACCAATAGTCCCCTAGTGTCTTTTCATGTCCTTAGTATGCCTCTTTCCTCCTAAGGTCTTCTCATATGATGCCTCAGTCTTGATTTTTAAACTCCTTTTTTTTTCATTCCCTTTCCTTCATATTTCCTATTTAGAAATATTTATTTTCTTATTGATAAATCCCCATGGGATTTTATTTATGAGTTTATTTTTAAGATCGTGGATAGGACCCAACATTCCTCACAAATTACCATATTTTCCATAGTATTACCCACATCCTTGCTTTACCATTGCTTATGTTTTTGTTACCAACAT
>JARHVA010007903.1:440000-465000 GCA_037957365.1 Torreya grandis | reverse complement strand
ATATCATCTAGGATGTCTATAGTCTCTACTCTCTCCTATCTCCATTTCCATCATGTCCTCAATGGCCATTTCTCATCTTGTTGTGGGGATGGTAGTGGTACATCTGATATCACTACCTCTTCTTCCTCCTCATCTACCATTCATCATGCCTGGCTGGTCCATAGTCACTCTTAAGTTGGCCTCAGTGTCATCCTCACTATTAGTGGTCTAAGTCCCCTTTTCCCTTATAGATCCGTCATATGCTAAGCCCAATGGTTAGTCATCAATATCAGTGTCAGTAGATGAGGTATACCGATCTATATTATCACCCATGTTACTATATGTGGCTCTCTCCACCATCTATAGTGTCCAATCACATGTCTCCTTTGTAGTGCTAGACTAACTATGTGTCATCTTACCCATGTAGTTGTTATGTGCCCATACATATACCACATAATGTCTACATGTCTCACCAGCTATAGTGCTAACATGTGGGGCATGTCCCATACTACTAGGTTCTCCCACCATCTTTGCACCTGAGGTAACCCATCATTGATTGCATGGGTTAACCCAACTAGTTAATATATGGTGAATCTATCATATATCCATGTTCTCAATATTATGAATGATCCCATAGTCTTATTCCCTCTAACAAAGATTTCAAATAGATCATGAATGAGATAAACCTATATGATAGAGCCTAGATCATATAATACTCCCTCCTCTAACATCATCCTACTCAAGGCTACTTTGAATAGTGTTACCTTGCCATTTGACTTGTGATCAAGTACTTGTTGTGTCACAAGGCCTATCACCACCTTTTGGAGGTCCAATTTTTTTGATATATACATGTCATCCATACTAACTCTTCAACCTCTCAATACAATCTCTAAGATTGTAACCCACATTACTAAGGCTCTCATTTCATCTAATCTATTAAGTATCCCTATGATCACCAATGTTCTTACTATGGGTAGCCCAAATATCATGTACATCCTATAGTGTGATACCCAACTCTATCACATCCATATCCACTTCCTATCTAAAGGTGGTATCCAACCATTACCAACATCTTAGGAACATGACTAATAGGCTAGTGTTGTGGGGGGATCATACACATCTCAACTATACCTCTTAGACCTATGGCTATCAATCTATCTCAATCTCCATCTTTCCATCTCTCTAAAAAATATAACAACCAAGAGAAATCCACCAACCTCCAAAATATTGGCCATCTCTGAAACCATGAAATAATAAAGGTTGTATTAGTTCCTTCATGTCATGTATAATCACAATACATTATTTCACATTACTTTTACAAATTTAATTGAAAACAAGCCTAATTTTTTTTACCTTATTATTTTTATCCTATTTCTATCTTTCTTGGTCCATCTTGCCCTCTTTGAATCATTTTATGCCATTCTAGCCCTCTTTCAACTTTCTTCACACTTTTTCATGTTTATTTTGGTTCCCTAGTCAAACTAGTTTGACCAAAATTTCCCTATTTTTATCATAGTTGACTTAAAATTATAAGTAAATCCTCTTATTATCCATTCCATGGTACTGATTGTTCATTATGACCCTTATGAGCTAGTTTCTTGCTTTATTTTAGCTTTTCATCCTCTAGATTACATTAGGTCAACCCATACCTACTGGGTTGACCATATGTATTTAACCCTGTTTCAACTTGCTAGGTTGACTTGGTCAATCTAGTAGATTCAGTGTGTTGACCCAATACATTTTACCCAAAATTTGCATTTTTCTCATTTTCTTCCTAAACCCTTCCAATGCATTTCTCAGCTTCTTATTTACTACCCTTAGAATCCAAGTTTGTTCACTTTTGACATATATAAATACTTCAAAACAAACTCTATAAAAAATTCACTTAATTCAATAAAAATTTCAAAAATTGGTTTGAGATCTGTAGTTGCATACCTATAGTGCACCTATTTTTGCCTTTATGTGTCCTCCTCATCTAGATTGTCATTCCCTCACCATCATAACCTTGTTTATTCTCATAGATATCTTTCCTAGCTTTCACAATTCAAAATACAAAATGAATCTCTTTTTCCCTATATAAAACCACTTTTTTAAATTCAAATTATTTCATTTATTTTTAGGCAAATTCCTTATTTTATCTCTATCTTTGTTTCCACCCATCTATTTTTAAAACCATAAAATGTGTTAGAATAATGATGATGCATAGATTATTTTCCATTATTATATGCCTATCTTTCAAAAATTTAAATTTTTGGCTATTTTTTACACTAACATTACTTTTTCATCTATGGAACTAAGGTAAGTTAAAGGTATGTATTTCTTAATATTGTTCTTTAATTTAATTTATTTTATACTTACTAAACCATACTTATCATTAATTTTGTGTGTTACTATGTTTTATCTCCCAAGCATCATCCTGTGTTGCACTTATGTGACACGTGATGAGATTTGGCTGGGGCATATGTATAAACATAATATTTTCAAACTTTTATTAATTACTGACACTTTTTACCTATTAGAAACCTATCAAGTCTGAATATATCTAAGTGCATGCATTAAAGGGTACATTGAGAAAGGGATGGGCAAACCTTTGGTGTTTCATAAAATTGTCATTCCTTTTGCCACTTGCCATCCACACTTTAGCCTCATGAAACCATTGAACCCACATGTATTATTATTAATATTATTATTCCTATATATTCCCATCATTTTCTATGATTTATCCTTCATTTATTACCTTATCACCCTTTTGACCTATCGGTTGTGATAGGTTGACCAAGTTGACCTAGTAAAGTTTTAGGACTTTTTTTCATTTTTGGGTTGTTGGCCTCTTGGCTGACATAACACATACCTAGAGAGTCACCTCCAAAAATGTGCTACGTTAAACAGGTTGTCCTAGCACAATTGACATTTTTGAAAATTTTATGGCAAGTTACCACTATATATACAAGGTCATTTACCACCATTTAAAAAGAGTGAATAATTAAGTGAATAAGTGAAAACAAATATCTACCTATTGATCATTATATTGGGGAATAAATATTTAGGGTTAAATAATTTATTTCAAGCTTTGATATCATCTTGTGGATATGATGCTTAGATAGGTTGTGTATCCTAGAGCTGATTTATCATAGTTATCCTTACATACCATGATAATATCTTGCAAAGCACCTTGGCCAATGGAGAGATAGAGGCTTGACAAGTTGATCTTCAAAGGTAAGTACTCCTAAATTTATTCCTCTTTTCTAAGAGTAGATAAATAGAGCATATATATTATTCTCTTCCATGTATTAGAATTCCATAATATTGGACATGAGTATATGTATTCTATACATTTTTAGTTTATGTTTTTTTTATTTCAAACCCCCACTTTGTGCCACATGTTTTAGTGCACACTAGATTAGATTTACTTTTCTTGTTATTATATTAGTGAGTATTAAATCATAGGAATCTTTTAGGATTGTTATGTGCTTATGTTAGACTATAGGCTTGGGAATCCTATCTTACATTATGTGTTGTGACAAGTGATCCCCTAATTTGGACTAGCATATCATCACATTGGTCATGCTCCATCTTAACAATTATATGCCCCCAATTAGAATTATAGGTGTGATATATCCCATCTAATCTAGGATAGATTTAATGACATGATGCATTTATAATTGCATACAACTATGGTGTGGTAACCCAAAGAGGATAATTAGTTTGATAATAATTTATAACTCTTGCTTGAAGAAAACATATCTCCTTGGCAACCTCATTATTCTAGGTCACCTAATTACAAAATGCCTAGCATTGGCATCACCAAAAGGAGAAAGAGATTGAGAATATTGTAGACCTTGAGGATAAAATTTAGGTTATAATAGCTGAGATACAAATTGAGGGACCTCATGAGGTTCTAAATGTTTAAGGAGAGGTTATTTCTTGTATTGAATCTTTTGATTGTGTTGATATTGAAAAATGTCTTCCTTTTGTCAAAGAAGATGAAATCATCATTAGTTCTTCCATTGCTAACCAAGATGTCATATATGGGAAATAAAAAGTATTTAATCATCCTTAGGATGACTTGTTTTCAATCATTGGATCAAGTTATACTCCTCTTCAAAGAGGTTATGATCTAGACAAAAATGGAGAAGGCATCCTTGACACTCAAGTGGGTATGCAAAAAAGAAACAAATATTTAAATTTGCCTTGTCAAGAAGCATATGAATTTCATGATTATATGTTTAAAATCATTAAAATAGGCTATCATCCTCTCAACTAGTTAGGATAAATACATCAGCTTTTGAAGGATAGAAAAAGCTTCTATTGACCTTAATCTTCCAAGGAATAAGAAACTATTCTTATTTTGAAACCATACCTACCAAGAAGATACAATTTTATCATGAGATGAAGAGAGGGAAAAATTATGAGTTATGTGTAAAAATTCAAGAGGAATAGATTTACATTAGAAACCTACTTAATGATGATCCACTTGAGATCAGATCAAGTGAAGTGCCAAGGAATAGGTATGATCTACCAAGCATCCAATCCAAAGACCAACATGCTTGGCACTATAATTCATCTCTTTAAGAATAAGATTCAAGGAACTTTCCTTTTGATCCTATAAAGTAATTATGCTTAATTTATAGTTGTGCATAGTTGTTTGTTTTCTATTTTCCCTAAGTGTTTTGAGCATACATATGTATTTTATTAGTTTGCTTGCTTTGATTTTTGTGTGTCCTTTGTTTTTTGTGGTTGAGTTAATTAGTGGTATTGTCTTGGTCAAATCCTTGTTTTCAAGTGTTAGGTATTCCTTTTTTTTTCATACTTTAGATGACTCCCTAATCCCATGGATAAGATAAGGTTACTAATCTTTAGTATAGCAGACATACTATCCCTATTAGTCACCATTTTGTTGACCAAATTTGACCATGCATCATTATGTCAAACTTGATGTTTAGGTGTATTTTGGGGTATATTATTATGTCACATGGTGTATTATAATTATTTTTATGTCATTTGATGTCATATTATCCTTAGTCTTAGTCATTTTAATCCTTATGTCTTTTGAGTCATTTAAAGGTCATAAAAGGAGCATTTAGTGACTTATAAAACATCCTTGTGTAAGGTGAATGTGTAAAATGGTGATTTAACATGCCATGTTTCCTATTATACCTTAATCAATTATTTCTAATTTAAAATTGGTAGGTTCTTCAAAAGATAGAGTAGTTTTATTGGAAAAAGAGTTTGGCACTTGTATGACCCATAAAGGAGTGTGACACATGGGAGAAGGTTGTGAGATGACTATTAAAATTCTAAAAACTCATTTACATGATTTAAATAGTTTGGATGTACCAAATTTTAGGTAAAACTATTCTTCTCCTTTGTATCCTTTCTAAACATGTAGAACTAGTCAGTAGGTTTGTGCTTAGTAAGGCTAGTTGAAGAGGTTTTAGGTCAAGCACATTTGGGAGGTGAAATAACACTAAGAGAGATTAATTTCCATAACAAGTGTTCAATTTTTTTTCAATCATTCTTTATGAATCATCCCTAATAAGTTGACTATGATTTTATGCTCACTATTTCCTACACCCTTTACGTTTTGTTCTTGTCTAGACTATTTCATATAGATGACTTGGTGATTATATCTCAAAATTATTTTGACTATCTCATTTCATGTTATGTATGCTTGTTTTTGTGTTTCAAAGTGTTTTAATATCTCAAACAACTCACTTTAGAGGAGGATGTTGATATTGAACTTGCATTTAAATTCCACCATTTACAAAAAGCCTATTTCTCTAAAAGGGATTTGATATGATGTAACATTTTTTTTCACTCATTTAAATGTTTATGGAAATATATTTATATATAATTTTCAATCTCCAAAGTGAGCATCATTGAATTTTTAGTTCAATGAAAACATAGTCAACTCCCAGCTCATCCTTAGTCTCAGTCATGACTTGTAAATGTTACAAGAATTCCCTTACAAGTGTGATGAAGGTTTCAAAGATATTATATATCTTCTTAAAAAATTAAATAGTTAATTGTGATTTCATATAGTAAATAAAATGATATGGTATTCATATGAAGTACTTCTACATAGTCTTCCATGAACATAAACCTATAGGTGCCATGAAAGAAGAAGAAAATCATGTGAAAATAAGGAAAATAACTCATGGAATCCATTTAGGGTTTTAAACATCCATTTATAGGTATTGAGATAGGTTCACAACTCATTGAATGCCAAATTTAATACACAATATCAATGCTTATATATGTACTACCTCCACATGATAGTGCAAATACAATTTTTTCAATAAAGAATGAATGCATTAGAGTGGGAGTATGGAAATAGGTTTCAAAACATCAAAGATGAGGACAATCCATTTGATAACTTTGGAAAAGGATACTATTGGTTATAAGACATACAATGTCCACTATTTAAAATATCACCCCATTGACTATATATTGTAGGATCCACCTATAGGTGGTACTAATAATGAATTAGAAATGTCATATAAAAGTGTTAGAGCATAAGATGAAACCTTATTTGAAGTCCTAATGTGTTATAGAGAGCATAGTAGACCTATTTGGAATGATATATTAGAAGATGAGATATTGGATTACCTTTAAGAGATGATGATTGTAGGTTTAGGGATCAAATCCCTAAAATAAAAAAATAGAGCACCTAGCCCTTTTGGACATAACTTAGGACAATGTCATGTTGAGATATGATCATGCCAAATTCACTCATTTTATAACCTTATCATAAATTTCCATATTAAAAAAATAAGAAGGTGATTTAGTCCTATGGTTTTCTTATTAGGAAGGCTCAAAGTTTCCCCTTTGACCACTATGTTCAGGTAGTAATATTTACAGGGTTTGGAGATCCTAAATGATCATAACATTTCAAGGTGATCTTAAAGGAATACTCTCATGTTTGAATGGTCTAATTTAGTAGAGGGAATCCTGATGAACATAAAAATCATCAATATAATGTTGATATGTGATGTTTCAAGTCCCATACACACCTATAGGTGTTCTTTCTTTTGAAAATACTCAACTATATCTGATTGTTAGTTATTACCTCATCCATGATAGGGGATTAAGCATATAGATATTAAATTTAGTTGATAGAGGATGAATGAAAAATACATTATAGGATATAAAAAATAATATGACATTAATTACAATGTGATATCAACACCTATAGGGTCTTAATGCCTCCAACATAGTCACCTATAGTAGACTATAGGCAGATAGTAAGTCAAAACATGGTACCTAGATGATGGTCTATCTTAGATAAGGTGAGAAAAAATACAAACCATTTATAAATTACCTTAAAGGTTTAAGGATGGGCTTTATTAATTATGATAAAAGTCTAACATAGCAAGCATGCACCTACAAGAATCATCTTTTGGTTAAAAAGGAAAGAAATATAGTTAAGTAACTTGATCAGTCAAGTGAAGGGCATGACTTGAGAGGTTTTAACAAAGGTGTAAATGAGGAATTTGTTGGAATATATTTAAAATTAGAATTCAAATATCAGGAAATCCTTATATCAAGGTATCATATCATGAAAAACCTTTTCAAGTGCATCACATAGTCCACACGGTAGAAGCCTACACATAGTCTACTTGCCTCATAGTCTGTATTAGATTTTAGAGGAGTTAGGGGGTCAAATGACATGATTAAGGGAAAATTTTTTGTGTGAATGGTATCCATCACATATATAATCCTCTTAAACATTAATTTTTTCTAGGAAAAAAGGGGAAGTAACCTCTATTTTGTCTCAGATAGAGGGTACTTCCTTAGGTTGTAAACCCTACACTCTTGGGGATTGGAGATAAAAGGGTGGACTAGGAAATAAGTGAACATTATAAAGAGGTATAGTAATATTAATAATTCCTAAAAAAACATGGAAAAATAATCACATAAGGAGGGACCTCAAAATGGTGGTCTAGACCACCAAGGTTGTAGTCAAGCCTAATAGGCATGGTTTAGGCCTAAAAGCCAAATGGAGAGTCACTTAAACTTATGGTATTAGGTATGTATTATATCATATTTTATAATGTTTATATGGTCATTTAAGATGTTTTAAATCATCCAAATTATATATAAATCACAATTAATACATTTTTGGGCTTAGAGATAATTCACGGGTATGCAGAATGAAGGTCAAAGCTTGATAGGCTAACTTTGAGTGCTCACATCTTATTTGAGGTTGTGAATGGAGATATAAAGATATTTGGTAGGCTAAAAGGTGTCATAAAATTTTCTCTAGTGGAATTTTTTATCATTTATAACTTCCAATCTTCATCTCCAATCCTTAAGAGTAAAAAGGACTTAAAACCCTCATAAACCCTAGTTCAAGACCTAATGTAGGAAATGAAGATGGTGATATATCAAAATACAATATAATTACCTTTAAATTAGATTTAGGTTACATAGGAAACTTCAATTATACTCCCATTCATTTTGGATAGTATGGAATTATACGAATGGAGATAAAAATAGGGTATTTTTAATAGTTTTTTATATTTTGTAGGTTCTAGGAAGAATATGAAGATGAAAATCACACAAATTGAAATATTGAGACTTAATATAACTCTCCATGCCAATTTAATTATTAGAAAAAATATTAGGTGCCTCAACAAGAGCTCTCATCTCATCTAATTAGAACCGATATAGAGAACATGATAGTGAGAAGGGTGAAAACTTCAAATAAGTTTCTTTTAAAGTGTGCCTAATGACTCTAAGGCAATGGATGGAATTGAAACATGTCTTTAACCCCAGTTTATTTATTTTCATGAGAAACTAAAGCCATTTTTGAAGCCAAGTGTGTAAGGTGTGTGGAAAAGGGAGTTTCTTTGACTTAGGTAGTGATGGTTCACTTTTAGAGGGATATAAATGATTAGGAATACATCAAATGGATGGAAAATAATTTATGAAACCCTTCCCTATGATTAAAATAATTGGAAATATCCCTAGTAATTTTTTTGACATTCCAAAAGAGGGGAATGATGAAGGCATTTTCTTAGATTAGTATAAGGAATATCATGTAACTTTTTAAAAGTTTCATACCTTGGACTGCCACTTGACTCTTCTAAGTGTTCATGATCATTTTCATAGTATATTTTCATGCTCATTTAACTCATTTTATCATCTTTACACTTATCCTTGTTTCCTTTGGACTTATTTATTCTCTTTTCTCTCTCAACTTATATAAGAACTATCTATTTTGGCTATTTTAAGGATGTTCCACCTGAGTATGGTTAGGCCCTACTCATTTACATACCATGGATAAATAAAGAATAATAATTTTACCTATTATATGACTATTCATAATGTGTTCATTTGAGTTATTAATCTTTATTAGTGATGACTATTGTTTCTTTAGCATTGTTATCTCATTCTCTCACCTATTTATAGCTTGAAATCTTATTCTTACAGGTCATGTGAAGTGTTATATAAAGTCTCAAGTTTGAGTGAGTTAGTCTATTCAATAGTACCATTCTAGGCTTCTTGTCTAATCCTCCTAGCTTAAATATTCATCAGAACCTCATAATGAAATACTGATTTTAGAAGATTCATATTAGAGAAGTGTATACATAGTTAGTCTCTTGGTGTCATGTGAAACATTCATTTGGTTAGTAGTTATAAATTAATTTCATGTATCACCACCTTTAGGATAGTTTACTCTTAATTTTTTCTCCCTTTTCCTTGAAATCATAGGTGTGGTAGTGATCTATAAGTGGTCCGTCAAGGGATCTATGCCTATCTAGAGATTCACCTCATGTTTAGGCTACCCATAGCCTAGAGGTGTTTCAATTGTGTCACTTGGATGAGGAGAGATAAGAAATATCGTCAAAGGGTGAAAATCTAAATGATAATAATTGTCATACATAGTCATGTAAATAAGCTATGTTAAAGCTTGAACACATTCATGAGAGAGTGAAATAAATTCATATGGTGATGAACAAATCATTATCACATGATTGATCAAGTAGAGTACATCAAATAATATATATATAGTGATGAGGGTAACCTTTTCAACCCTTTCACATAGTCTCCTACTATTAACATACATATATAGGTATGTCACGAGGACTAATCATGTTGAAAAGGAAGTATTGACACTTTTTAAAGATACTTTAAAGTGTGAAGAGTATATTTGGATATTTTTAGATTGACATAGAACCCATTTAAGGTCAAATGTATACACACTATTGATCTTCATATGCACTACCTGCTTGTGAAAGTGACTATACTCAGAGTTTGGGAACATGGTCATAGAGAAGTATTGCATACTTGTAGTTTTACATAACATTAGATAGGTATTTTTGTGTCTTGAAAATAATGATAATAACATTAAACAATATCAAGAGTGGTGAGGAACCATTTAAATATCCAATGACTATGTTTAGGAATCAAATTCTTATAAGCATAGAACAAAGAACCTAGCCCTTTTTGAGATGTCTTATGAGATTTCCATGTTGAGTTTTGATCACTTCAAGTGAATTCATCCTATTACATATAATAAGGGTTCACCTTGAAATAGTAATAAGGTATTTTAATCATTTTTTTAATTACTAAGAAGATCTAAATATGCACCTTTAACCACTAAATTTAGGAAGTGAAACCTACAAGTCTTGAGTTATAAAAGGACTCTTTACCCAAGTTGGTAGTATTAGACCATGATTTCATGTTTGAATGGTTTTATATGGTTTTCAAGAAAATTTATGATCTATATTTCATTCAAATAGGTTGGTATGCAAATTTTTGGTTCCATATTCACCTACAGGTGTTTATTTATTTAAAATATTCACCTATAGCCAAGGGTCAAATTCCTACATCATCCATAGCAAAGGCTTAACCATTGAAACATCAACATTAGTTTATGTAAGATGATTAAAATAGATCAATATATATACAGGTGATATGTCACATGTCCCAAGATTATTTCTCACCCATAGGCTTCTATTTATTCTAATGCATTCAAGTGTATTGGACTGTAAGCAATAGTGGGTTGAGGAGTAATGTCTAAGTGTTGATAGTGCATAAAGATGAGAAAAATGGGTCCAAAAAAATATAAAATGACCCTAAGGAAATATTAGGATGCTTTATACATTGTATTAAAGATAAATTATGCATGTATCACCTACATGTATAAGTGCCTTGAACTAGACACAGTCAAGAAATGACACTCAGTATTGACTAAGCAAAGAGTAAGAAGAATATGTGAGAGGTTGGAGGGATGCATTAAAGTTATAACACCTTCATAATAATAATAATAATAATAATAGTAATAATAATAATAATAATAATAATAATAATAATATTCTCGTGTAACTCTCATTGTATATACAAATAAAATAAAGGACCCTAAAAAATTAATACAGAGTCCATTCCTTAAATCTTGTAGGTAGTCAATTCCCTCACATGTCTATTTAAAGATTAATGCATTTGAAGGGTCTAGAGATATGATCAAGAGTTAATTTTTTTCATAGATCAAATCCATCAATTGGATAATCCTCTCAAACATTAAATTATTTTGATTAAATAGGAAAATTTCCCTGTATTTTTTCTCAAGTAGAGGGCACTTCTTTTATCCACAAATTGGAAAGTGTTGAAGAATGAAGGTGATAACAGTGAACTAGGAGCTCATCAGACCTTGAAATGAGGTGTGGGAAGTTACAAGAAACCTATAAAAACATGAGAAAAATATCATATAATTATTAATCTCAATAAGGTGGCTTAGACCCTCAAATTTGTAAGCAAGTCTGTTAGGCAGGGATTAGGCATAAATCTGAATGGGGGGTTCAACTTCACTCCCAACCTTTAGTGAGATTTAAAACCTGTTATATAATGTTTCTAGGATGAAATAATATATTTTTGAGCTATTTTAATTAAATTAAATCTAACTTTATCTTAGGAACATTTAAAGATTATAAGGAATAGATAAAAGAGCTTAAGTGGGCAATGTTGGAAGCTCATATCTACTAGGATGCTTTACATGGAGAATCAAGGGGATATGATGAGTTGGGAATGTTCATGGACAAAATTTTTATGGTATTATTTTCTATATCCAATGTTATACCTTTATGAAACATCACCGAAGGTCAAAACTATCTAAAACCCTTACAAACCCTTGCTAGTAACTAGTTTGAAAAGATTGAGCAAATAGTGCACTTGTAGTCATATTAAATATAAAAATTGGTAATATTGAGTGTTTATTGTGACACACAACACACAGGTCTCTCTTTCATTCTCTCATGACTATTCTAGATACCTTTTTTTTCTTATTTCTAATCCTCCTAAACCTTTCAATTGGTCATTCTACCTCAGCTAGGTATCATTTCCCAAGCCAATCCTATTCCCTAGGTTAGGTACCTATAGGATAGGAGTGACCAAATCAAACTATAGAATTTGACCCTAGAGTGTCCTATTTTGGCACTCTTATCCAATTGCATTTTGAGATCTAATGGTTATTTCCTTTTAATTCTTATCCTTTGTCTTGTCAGCCTAACATGAATACATTCGACCCATGACCAATAGATCTTTATAAAAGCCCATTCAAAGTTCATTTATAAGGATGGTGAGAAAATATTACAATGAAAGTAAGAATAAAAACAAACCACTAATTAAAATTTCCCTATTCTCTATATATAGCCATCTAATACAGTTATAAGCATATTAAAATCCTCACACTAGTCCCTAGTCACCTCAAAAACTCCTAGTTTAGCTTTTTTACATTTGCATTACACTATTGCATAAAAACATTAAGTGGGAAAAATACATATGGCTTTATCCCTCTTTTAAGTATTTGTATGTAGTTAGTGTGTCCACACAAGGGGTGTGGATACATGTTCAGTGCATCTTACACATACTAACCCACTTCTTTCTCAAGTTTGATCAAATTAAAATGAAGTTTATGGTTTGAAAACTAAATAAACTCTAAAAGGATTCCCATAAACTTCAATAGTCAAGATTTCATAGGTCAGCTCATAAATGGACAATAAACAAAAATCAGACAACTCAAGTCTCTATGAGTAGTTTGGATAATAATTATAGAAGAAGACAACAATGTTGAACTTTAGGGTATCCCATTTTTGTGGTCTTGTACTTTCACAAAACAAAATCTAGATGTTGATTTATGACATTGTCCTAGTCTTGTAGAACCAATATCAGACCATGTAATAACCATTTTCATTCATTTTAAGCTAAATCATATCTTCTCCATATTTATTACTATTTATAGAAAGGTTACAAATACAAATAACTTATAAAAATTAGAGGTTAAATTATTTCTATATTATTTACTGATTTAGTCAACATAGACCTTTAACTAAAATAGAAATAAAAATCCAATATTCCCAAAAAATTTAAATCTTTTGCTAAACTTAACTTATTTTGTTTATGCATAAAAACCCTAGAAAACCTAGGGAAAATTCCTTCATTAGTTTTCCATTTTTTTTTATAACTTTTTACCTACACATTTAAATCAAAAATTCACATTAATTTTTAAAATTCCATAGTAATTAAAAAAAAACATTTTATTTCAAACCCTAGTTGAATTTACTAGGTCCATTTAAATAAAAACTATTCCAATACTTTTTTTAATTTTTACCTATATATTTAAATAAAAAATTTACATTAATTTTTAAAATTCCTTAGTAATTTTAAAAATATATTTTCTTTCAAACCCTATTTTCATATACTATGTCTATTTATTTGCTTTAGGTATCACTGTACATCTAAAATCAATTTCTACATAAAAACAAAAATGGATCTAACTTATTTACACATATTTCATGCATTTATTTAAAATAATAAAGAGACCATAATCAGTCCTATCATGTACATGAATTATGAAGTTTACCATATGTTAATACAAAGCTTCATTCTTTGCATTTCATCCTTACTTTTTATAATATGGGATGATATTAAAAAATTCAATGTTAAACATATTAAGATACCTCTTACCTCACCTCCCTTGGAGCCTTTATCCCATAATGAGTCATGTTGCATTATCCATTTTCCTCTTCCCTAGGCCACTACCCATCGCTAGAGATCCCAATTGACACCTTTTGTCCTTCCTCCACCTTGACATGTTGATTATCTTTACTCTCCTCCTGTACCTACTATTAGTTCTATATGGATAGTAAATAATGTAGTTAGATATGTTACTCAACATGCTACCATGCCTCCCCCACTTAGTGAAGAACCCTACAACACTCCTATTTCTTCCCATCCTAGGCCCAACCCACCTACATAGGTATATCCACATAAGGCATATTATATTGTTGATTAGTTGAAGAAAACATCAACTAATATTTCCATGTTAGGACTACTTCAGAAATCAAATGTGTTAAGGGACATTATTTATCAGGAACTCACTCAGACTTCTATGCATAATGATTTAGAGATATCTTATTTTACATAAGTGGTCAACACATTAAAAACTATAAAATATGTTATTTCTTTTGATCATGAGGACATTCCATCTTAGATAGTTATTAATCAAAATTTACCACTATTAATACAAGCTTAAGTCAAAACTAGTGCAATTAACAGAGTTCTAGTTGATGATGGTTATGGACTTAATATATGTAATATTACATTTTTACATACCATGGGTGTAGATATGCTATCCATGCAAAAGTCATATCAGAACATTAGAGGATTTGATGATATACCATGACAAACATTAGGCACTATTGATTTAGATATCATGGTAGGTCTCAAACCCTCTCAACACAATTTCGAGTCATTCAAGGACCTCTTCATTATAACATTTTACTTTGATGAAATTGGATATAAAATATGGGGATAGTTCCTTCCACTCTTCATTGACGTGTTAATTTTATTTGTTAAGGATACCTAAACATATGCCTAATAGATAACCAACCATTTAGATATTGTAGAATTATAGTCATCTTTGACTATTTCACTAGATGGGACACCTCATATCATAGTTTAGTCACCACCTCATCATATTTATCTTGACCAAATACATACATATGAACTAGGAGAGACTAACATATCTGGCACTCCTTCATCATATATTTATTTCTATATCTCTAAATACTCAACTAGTTATAGTAGTTTTAGGCATCGTAACTACTCCATGAATCATAGTTTCTACAGTTATTATAACAACAAAATCATTGATAATAGTTCAAGTAGTACTAGTTAATTATACATATATAGTTCTTCTAGTAGTCATAGTTGCTCCATAAAATAGAAATACTCTCACAGTAGCACCATCTTCTACTAATATATTTGATGTGACTCCCATATTATATTTAACCCTTGTGGTAAATTGTAAGTTGCCATATGTGCATGCTGTTGATACATATTCCAAAACTACTTCAAATGATGATACAACACCTACACTCATAGATGAATATTTTTGTGGATTGAGATTTACGCCAATTAGCCTAGGATATTACCAAGATGACTTTAGATCCTTCATCACACATCTTACATCACTCTTAGCATCTCATATGACATTCTTAGGATATATTACACATTCATAGCCATAGACATATCACTTGGCACATACAGTTCACAGGGTTACCTCTATGGATATAGAGCTATTCATTCATATTCAGGTGGGTAACACATAACATCAACCACAACTTATGTTATAGATATTACATAATCATGGATTAATCACACTACCTATAGAATAAAATAGATCTATTATCATATTATCATGGTAAGTCATGACACCAACTCATGTACAACTTTACAGTAGAGATTGGATAAACTATAGGTTTATGGCGCTATTCAAATTAAATCACCACCAATACTAGCTTCACCACTCCCACTGAAGCCATCTACTACTGGAGTTAAACATCCTAGAGGAGAATCAACATCTTCACCACTTCCTTCAGTAGAATGACACCATGTGTATAGCTTATATGACATACGATGATTCTTATGATGATGATATTGAGGCATTTGAGGATGTCCATGATCCCTTCCTCTATCACTATCCATAGTGAAATCCATCCTTGGGCCCTTTACCAACTCTAGCCTAGTCTTTTACATCTTTGTGTACATATTGCTTATTTTCAATTACTTGTACATAGTTTATTTATGATTGAACGTACATAGCTTATTCCAAATACAAAAACATTTAAATATTTAAAAATAAAAAAACATTGAAATATTAAAAAATTCAAACACCTTTTAATTGTATGTGTCATCCATGCTTTACATTTCTACTACCATGCTAGACATACATTTTTCTATTATATGGTAATGTTTGTTGATTTATCTACATTACCATGCTTCACTCAATCTTGTTTGATTGTGTGTAGTGACTTTTAAATATTTTATTGCTTCAATATAATCATTAAGGGGGAATCTTAATTCATACATTCGAGACACATATCAATATATCTACCCACTAAAGGCATCGTCTACATGACTACACCATTTAGGTTATGTCATTCTTGTACCACACATTGTAGTTATCATTTTGGTGTACATTACTTACTAGCTTACATAGATTACTCTATCGACACTCACCAGTATATATAACTTGTGTATTTATTACCATATACCTAGTCTTATACTATATGTCTTATATCATTTCACTTCTTGCTTTGATTAGTTAGATGTGATTGTATTTTAATATTTTAAATTCTTTCCTTTCCTGGTTTGCATAGTTAGATATGATTGCATTTATAAGATCTAGTTCTATCTCTTGTGTGTGCCTTAGGACATTTTATAGTGTCCTTTACTTGTACTCTTCTATTTTCCTATGAACCTCATGCCAAACTTGATTATTTCAAATTATGTGTATGTGGCATTTAACATGCCATGTATGTTTGCTTCCTAGTTTGAATGACATGTGCCCATGTCCCTTATTTATTTATCCCCTTGGCCACTCTTGTATGCTTGCCAATTTGAGTGACATGTGCCCATGTCCCTTGTTTGATTGTCCCCTTATCCACTTTTGTATTGTTATTGCTTCTTTCCTTGCATTTTTTTTACTTGTTTGTTCTTAATTTTTTGAAATGCCATGATACACATCATGCATTCTCTTGTTTTCTTGGATGCCATGATAGACATCATGTTCCATCCCTCCTTGACAACTAAAAACTAATAAGTAACTAGACTTTTAGATTTATTTCACTATATTTCACATTTTATTACATTTTTATATCTATATAAGCATACCCCTATTGATCTAACAATCTCCATTATAAACTATGTTATATCTTGAGACATATTTTTGATTATAATTGATATATCATATATTTACATAGCATAACACACTTTTACAGATCTTCCTTCTTAGGGTAGTCATTATAGGGCCTTCATTCCTTCCCTCAAAAAAGGGGGAAACAAATAGGAGTTTTGTCATAAATATTAGAGCCTCTAATTGGTAAAAAAAATGGTTTTCAAAATACTTAGAATAGTAGATAGAGTTCAAACTAGGTCAAACAAACCAAACAAACAATGACAATTATAGAATAATCTTTAGAATTAGCATAAGACAAGAGTGCCAAGGTTGGACTATAGCACCAAAAAATAGAGTGTCTTATTTTTCCACTTCTATCCAAATAGTAAAGAAAACTAGATTTTTTAAAAGTAGACATAAAGGTAAGACCAATTATGGTCTTGTTAGCAACAGTTCAATTCAAAACCAGTAGTTTTAGTATAGTATTTCTCATTAAATCTAAAGGGTATCATACATGGCATGATGGCTTTCAATTCTATTTTGAGATAAGGTATTTGGTATAACTTCTAGATCAAAATCTATGTTATAGACACTAGTGATTAGGACAAAAGTGCATGGCACATTTGATTTCTCTTCTTTATAGTTTATGACATTAATTAGGCATTCTCAATAGTTGCATGCCTTATTCCATCTACAAGTTGTTGGCATCATTCTTAAGTGGTTTTCACATAATCTCATTACCCATTTTTTTTAGTGGTTTCTAATCAAGACTAATATCCACTTCTTATGAGTGGCCAAGAGTGGCCTAGTTTCCAACACACATTCAACTTTCCATGCTACATTGTCAAATTATAGAATAGTCATGAGATTCAAGAACCATATTATATGACACACATTCATACCAACATCAATTCATAGCTTGAATTCATTGGGAAACAATGGAACCAAATGACTAACTATAATTTGTATTCTTAAGCCACCTATTTTGAGGGATTAAACTCATAGTCCAAACATTGATTAACACATACATGATCACATAGCTTCACTTAGTAGATGATGATAGATCCAAAGAGATAGCCTTTGTATTATTAAGCCACTCTTGGATAATTGAACACTCAGATCCATTCATGATATTACTTTTGTTATAAAATCATTTAATACGTACCCAACATCACTTAGCATCACTCAATGTCACAACATGTTTTTTATTGGTTCACATAACTAGTGAGGTATATTCATTCCTTTCTCTTCCTCTCTATTTTACCTAGTTTTTTGTAAACTTTTACTTTAGACATAGTTTTTCTAGTATGAATTTATCTACTCTTAATTTTCTATTGTAAATTTACACTTCATAATATGTTCTCTCGACACACACCCAACATCACATAGCTTTGTGAGCTTTAATCTTGTAGGTAAGTTTAGGTATGCTTTCTAAATTTCCTTTATCATAGTATTTCACTTTTTTGCATCACTAGAATAAAGGGGGGAATTGTAGTCCTATAAAATGTCAAAATTAGTATGCTTGAGTGTGGTTTATGACACCTAACCCATAGGTCCCTCTTGTATGCTCTGATGATCCTTATAGACACCTTTTTACTTATTTATAGTCATCATGATATTTTGAAATGGTCATTCGACCTCAACCAAGCAACATTTACTAGGTCAATCCTATCCCACTAGGTGCCACACCTCTAGGATACGAGTGTCAAACTTGGAATATAGCACCAAACCCTAGGGTGTCCTATTTTTATGCTCCTTTCCAATTTTATTTTGATTTCCAATGATTATTTCCTTCCAGTTCCTACCCTTCATCTTGTTGGCCTAGCATGAATACATTTGACCTATGACTAATATATCTCTATAAAATCCCATTAAAATTTTATTTATAAAGAGGGTGGGAAAATATTATAAAGAAAGCAAGCATATAAGCAAAACCACTGAGAAATTTTTTCCAATTATGTGCATACATCCATCCAATATAGCTACAAGCATATTCAAATCCCCACACTAGTCCCTATCCACCTCAATCACACCTATTTTATCATTTATACATCTACATTACACTATTGTACAAAGCACATTAAGTGGGAGAACTACATATGACTTGATCCCTCTTTAGAGTATTGGTATGTAGGTAGTGTTCCCACACAAGGGGTGTAGATACATGTTTAGTGTATATTACACACACAAACCCCCCTCCCCCTTATTTTTAAAGTTTTAACAAAGTATAATGAAATCTAGGGTTTTAAAAATAATCATGTCTCTGAGGAGTTCCATAGACTTTCAATAGTGAAGATTTCATAGGCAGGCTCACAAAAGGATACAAAGAAAAAACCAAAAAACATAGGTCTATATGAGTAATTTAGATAAAAATGGTAGAAGAGGACAACAACATTGGACTCTAGGGTGTTTTATTTTGATGGTCTTATCTTTTAAAAAAATTAAAGTCAAATCTTGATTTATGACATTTTCCTAGTCCTACATAACCAATATCATACCCTAAAATAGCCATTTCAATTCATTTTAAGCTATGTCTTTCTTCTCCATATTTATTATTATTTATAAAAATATTAAAAATATAAATAAATTATACAAATCAGTGGTTAAATTATTGCAATATTATTTAATGATTTAATAAACCCAAACCTTTAACTAAAATAGGAATAAGACTCTAGTGTTGCCAAAATTGTTAAATCAACATCCAAATGGAATAGTTTGCCTATAAAAGTGATTGTATGATGTAGGAAACTCTCTCAGGATACTCCCCATCCTTTTGGAATATATGGAATTATATCGATGGAGTAAAAAATAGGGCTTTCTTGACATTTTTTGTGTTTTTGTAGGTTATAGGAAAAATCTTAAGATGCCAATCACATGGAGGAAAGCTTGAGATTTAAGATAACTCCACATGTCCATTACTTTCTTTAGAACAACTCTTAATTACATAAACAAGAGCTCTCATATCAGCTATTCAAAATTGGCATAATGACATGATAGTGAGAAGGGTGAAAACTTCAAGTAGGTTAATTTTAAGGTGTGCCTGATGCCTATAAGGCCATAGATGGCCTTAGAAAATTTAATTCACCCCATTTTATGGATTTTAATGGAAATTTGAAGACAATTTTGATGCCAAGTGTGAGGGATGTCTAAAAATGATGTTTATTTGACTATAGGAAGTGATGGCTCACTTTCAAATTTATGCAGATGATTAAGAATATAACCAATCCATAAAGATAATGTCTACAACCCCTTTATCTTATTCCAATCATGATATAATTTCCTAGTCAATTTTGGGTTGTTTTAATAGGGGTAAATGATGAAGGTAGTTTTAGAGCTAACAAAATGAATTTCATGCCACATTTCAAGAGTTTCATGCCTTAAATTAACACTTTTACCTTTTGTCTTTAAATGATAAATTTAACTTTGTCTTCTCATCTTCACACTTGTCCTTATAACATTTAGACTTATTTATTCTCTTCTCTCTCTCAAGTTCTATAAGAACTAGCCATTTTGGCTATTATAGGAAGACTTTACATGGGTATGGTGAAGCCCTACTCATTTGCATACCATGGATTAATAAAATATAATAATTTTACTTCTTCTATAATAACTCATAGTGTGTTTACTTGAATTATAAATCTTACTTATTGATGAGTTTCTTTAGAGTTATTATCTCATTCTCTCACCTATTTACATCTTGAAAGCTTCTTATTGTAGGTCATGTGAAGTATTTATGAAGTGCAAGGTTGAGTGAGTTAGTTTATTCAATAGTTACATTATAGGTCTCTTGTTTAGTCCTCCTAGATTAAACATTCATCACAACCTCATAATTAAATATTGATATGAGAAGACTCATATTAGAGAAGTATATGTGTATTTAGTCTTTTGCTCTCATGTGTGACACACAATTGGTTGGTAGTTATTAATTAATTTGTTGTATCACCACCTTTAAGATAGTTTAATTTCAATTTTATCTCATTTTTCCTTACAATCAAAGGTGTAGTAGTGATCTAAAAGTTATAAATCAAGGGAGTTATCCCTATCTATAGATTCAACTCATTCTTTGGCTACCCATAACCTATATGTGTTTCAATTGTGCCACTTAGATGAGGAGAGCTGAGACATATCCTCTAAGGGTGTAATCTAAGTGACAACATTTAACATAGATTTTTTATATCTCCCAAGTATTTAATTTTTTATATTTATATGAATTAAATGAATAGGATGGTGAATGTGACAAATATGAAGAAGTAAATTTAGAACAATAGCTTCGAAAGAAGAAGGAAAAGATAGTGCAGGTTTTGGATATGAAGATAGTGAACACAAGGCAAGGGAATCATAAAAAGTATTTGGTTGAGTGGGAAGGATTGAAGTAAGAAAAAAACACTTGGATTGTATAATGTGATTTGAATAATATTGATAAAGAAAAATGATAGTAGTATAATCAGGGAAACTTGCAGGAGAGGATTTGTTTTCAACCAGACAAGAATCATTCAAAAAAAATAGGCCAATATTCTAGAGGCCATGGAGTTTGACCCATAGCTCTGTTTGAGCTATTCCATGCACCAAAATGACCATCTAAATTTTTTTTTGTTGTCTTTAGCATCCCCATCTTCTTAGATTTTTTTATATTTTTGGAGGTCATACGTGATCATCTGAAGGTTTAAAATTACCATTTAATGTTTTTTTTAGGAATTTTCTATTTCTATAAATTATATATTTTTAGGACCAAACATGTTCTTTTTGTTGAAATTAGTTTGATAGGATAATTTTAGCATTTATCATATTTTCAGAAATTTTTAGAGTTTTGCATGCTTGCATGTGAAACTTACTATAAATAGTAGCTACCAAAAATAATTTTTTTTAGATTTTAGTATTTTTTTCAAATTTTATATTTCTACTCCAATTCCAAGTTAAAGCTTATTTAAGCATGTTTTGGGTTTATAATTATTTGAATTCATTCAATGCGAATCAATTATGAATGTTGTTTTAGATCTTAGTCTATTTGTAATTTTATCATCTTGATAGTTTTCAGGTCCATTATCTTGGTAAGAGATAGGGACAAATCCATACCACTATATATTGAGTAAATTTATTTGTGTTGAATTTTTTTGGGATTTCATTATTTTTATCATCATAATTATCAACAAGAGTGAGCTACATATCAACATGCATGTCGATGAACTCAATTAAAGGAAGAATATTAATCCATTTAGTAGTTGTAATATTAAATTGAGACTTATAGTTATGTACTATGATATCCCACTAATTGGGATCAAATTTATGTTTTTAGTGATTATCATCATGATTTAAATTTATGTATTGGAAACCATAAGAAGAGATAGATCTCTATTTTACCTTGTTTTATATTAATGTTATCTAATAAGATACAATTTTTGAAATATTTATATTTTAAAATATATGACAATAACATAAAAATATGAATTTTACATTATATTATGATTAATAAATCACAACTTACTCTAAATGTATGTGACCTAAGGGATTATGATACATAGATTGTTTTGGTTTTATGCTAGTCTAAGACTAAAAAATATGGCTAAAAGAACTATAAATTGAAAAATATCCACTCATATTAGAAGCCTATTGTATGAATATATTTTGGATTATTTTTCAATTTATGGATGCCTTTGTAATACATGGGTGTCTTCTTTTTATAGATTCATCTTGGAAAGTTTTGCCTCAATTTTTTGGCACAAGGTAGTATACATGCTTCTAAACCATCTTCCTATGTGACATAAAAAAATCACTATGTGATCAAATCCAAAAACATGTCTCCTTAATTTTGAATTCATATTTCCACTTTTAACACTACTATAACCTAAATTTTTTGAGATGAGAGATGGGTTGAGCTGAAACTAACAACTCCTTATTAAATGATTGAACACTTATTACATATCCAATACTATAAAAAAGTAAAACCATGTGTACTTCTTCTATTTAGTTGTATTGGTGAAATGGTGATATTTTTATAAATATAACTTGTAATTTAGCTTTTGACACTTGACAATGTCATACTTTCCTTATCTTATGTGATTTAAACATGGACATGGCCTCCTCCTTCTGACATATCTATCATTTGGTAATTTTAGGTTAATATCTCTTAATTTTTATATGTGTATAATGTTTATTTTATGTGTTAAATAGGTAAAATTAGATTAAATTTTTAATGTATAAATAGAAAGTTTTGTGTAACTTATCATGCCACTAACATATGAAACATACAAACCAACCCATATAAATAATTTTAATTTTAAAATGACATTTACTTGGTATAAGGATAAGTCCATCATACATATATCCCAAAAGAACTATGTATGAGTCTAAGTTTTAATATACTCATTTCAGTGGAAGGAATATTGATTTGATGATATTTAGATAGTGTGAGTATGATTTAAGTGTGTTAATGGCGCAGTCATCAACATCATTTTATATAAAATAAGTTGATCTACTCTAAATTGAAAAATCTATCATACTATTGATTTATGAAACTAATTAATTAAATTTTATGTTTAATATATAGGATATTACAAATTTAATATACAAATATGGAAAATCAATTAAATCAACTTAAGCACAAAAGTTTCTCACCTTTACTTCACGACAGCTACATGTATGCACACATTAATATTATGTTGAAATCCACACCTTCACATTGACATTATGTGGGTTATATATTATAGTATACAACATATTACTGAGTCAATCCTTCTTTATATTACTACACCACTATTCAACTCACCTTGGATTGCAGACAAAAATTAATTATTTCATTACCACACAATTGATTTGGTAATCAAAATCCTGAGACACACATATTCACTTCCACAAGACATATACATATTTTATTAAAATAATATCTCAACCACTCCATATTTCTTAAGTAAATTGATATGTCTAATCCTTTTATAATCATTTTATTTACCTTCAAATTTTTAAAATTCTTGTTTTTACCTCCTTATGAATATCTCTCTCGATACTTACCCAATAAATTCAAGACTAGACTCATTAGATTAATATTTTAAATTTTGTTTATTTTTGGAATTTTTTATTGGGTTGTTTTTGGTATATATCCATTTTTTTAGGCATGCCCTAGTTGTAGTTTAACATAGTTATGTGTAGGATGAGATCTTTCATAATTGTATATTTTGAGTTGTATACAATTTCAAAGGATAATTTAACTTTATAAAGGTCTATGTTGTCTTTATAAATCATCTTGAACCTTTAGAATCAATAAAAATATTTAATAAATAAAAACATTGTGCAATTTAAGGACTATGAGTACAAGGAATCATGGTTTTTTGCTTCTAAAGAACTATATAATTTCTAACAATTATTTTATACTGGTTAAAATTAAATAGGCTCTAATTAACTTAACCTTAAATTATCTATTTTCATCCTAAAAACCCATCCATTTAATAAATGAATCATAGATGAAGAAATCAATGTTCTTATTTTTTATTGTACAAAGTCTTTCAAAGAACACAGACCAAGAAATAGAAATTAATGTGTTTTGGATTCTATGTTAATAGTGACAACATAAAGGAATTATAAGTAATTCTAAAATTTAATATAAATCCCCAATATTTATTAAATTATACAAAAATTCCTCCCTTGCTTTAGTAATTAAAAAATTATATAAATTATTTCAAAAATCCAACTTATTCCTAACTATCAAAACACCAATCTACTCATAATCCTCAAGGATTATCTTAAGTTGTGTTAATACCCATACAATGTTATTCAATGTTGACAAATAATTTGTATCAACCATACTATTAAAAGTATGTAATATTAGGCCAATAACTAGACTATGCT
>JARHVA010007903.1:435000-437500 GCA_037957365.1 Torreya grandis | reverse complement strand
TATCCAATAATACATAAATACATTTATTTTATAAAATTAATACCATGATTATTATTACCTATTACATATCTAAAAATTCTCTTCATTATTTACAAATGCTTGAGTAATGGATTGGCCCTAAATCTTAAGACTAGTGAAACCCTATAATTGATATCAGGTCTTATCATAGTGAGATACATAAAATATCCCACCATTATTATAAAATTATTTTCATCTAATAGATTAATACCATCCTCTCTCATAATATTTTTTCCTCTTGTAATTGGAGAGTTTGTGAGCTTCAAATCATGAACATTGTACTTCATTAACATGTATTGGGCATACTCCGATTCATAAATGAATACTTATTACTTATTTTGATGGAATTTCATGCCACTTGTGAAATTTATTATTAAAATATCGGTAATATAAAATTATCATTTCATTTCTTCCTTAAAGCTATTAAACATCTTCATAGAGTTACCTATAAATATCAAGTCATTTGCATAGAGACAAACATATTAAACATTAGAAATAGATGTTTGTATGTAAAGAGTTAGTTTATTTTTAGTTAATAAAAATAATTTATTCAATAAATAACTATAAATTATTTAATTCTAATATTTTGTATATTACTTGAGTTCATAAATATCTTTATTCAACTTATATACCAAAAATAATTTACCCTTTACTTGAAAACCTTGTCAGTGTCAACATATTCTCCTTCTTCAATCATTGTATTTAATAATTTAGTCTTAGCATACATTAGATGGATTTTAAATAATTTAAGATAAACAAAATAAACCATTATTAATATATTATATTGACATTCCATAGCGACATATGTTTCCTCATAGTCAAAGCCAAATCTTTGTGCAAATCTTTTTACAATTAATATAACATTTAGGTTGTCAAATATACAATTAATTTTAACTTTGGTCTTGCATACCCACTTACTTTAAATTATATAGTTATTTAATAAGGGATGAAATAAATTCCATTTATCAATCATCTTAATTTAATCCATCTCTAATTTCATATCATCAACCGATTCTTTCTTTTGACAAGCTTCTACATAACTTATAGGTTCACTAGACAATATTAACAATGCAAACATATTATTTTCATCATAATAATTTAAAAAAAAAAATTAATAGCTTATTTTTAATAATTTTAATCATTCTTCTATAATTCTTTTCCAAAATTTGGTTGGTTGTATTTGTATTGAAAACCATTTGTTCTTTATTGGTGTTTATGTACATGATTGACTAGTCACTTGTGAAGATCTATTATTGTTCCCTATTGAACTAGAAATATGTTTGGGAATTTTAAATCCATATATATATATATATATATATATATATATATATATATATATATATATATATATATATATATATATATAAAATTCCAATTTTCACTCATAACTTGTTTATATACATTATCACAATCATCATATTTTTCATTTATAAAATAATTACAATATCTAGAAATAATTATGGATTTAGTAATAGGAATATAAAATGTGTATATTTATTTTCATCACTATAACTTTTTAAAATATGAGTAACACTTTTTGGATATA
Source organism: Torreya grandis (assembly GCA_037957365.1). Taxonomy (NCBI): domain Eukaryota; kingdom Viridiplantae; phylum Streptophyta; class Pinopsida; order Cupressales; family Taxaceae; genus Torreya; species Torreya grandis. Next base: position 435,936 of record JARHVA010007903.1, on the reverse strand, counting down.
ATTTTTATCTTTATAATCAATAATATTTATAAAAAACAAACAACCCAATACCTTTAGATGAGAATAAACTAGTTTCTTTATATATCAAGTTTTATAAGGTGTCTTGTCTTTGTATGCAATTTTATGACTTATTTTACAGATGTAGACAATTTTTTTATTGATTAAATACTATAGTTTATTTATATATTAATTAAATTAACTACAAATTCTTAATACTAATACAAAATGTTATTCCAAATAAATGTAAAAGAACTAGCTCAAAAGGTGTGTTTTCTCTCCCTTTGATGACAGGGAAAGAATCCTTATGATGTTTCTCAGAAATAAATGAATTTAATGCATTATCATTTTTAAAATATATCTTTGGAATACCTCTTAGAATACCCTTTGTGTCATTAATAAGTAAACTCTTAAAACTAAAATGATCATATCTTTAATGCTACAAACTATTAACATCCTTAATGGTGGAGAAACAAGTACCAAAATTCATCATTATCATCTTTAATGGAAAAATAATATCCATTAACATATATTATTTTTTATTAACTCTATCTCCATATCTCTTATAAAAAATATAACAAACACCATCTTCAAAAATTAGTTTGAAATCCTTTTATACTAATTGACTAACACTAATAAGATTGTGACTTAAATTTGGAGATAAACACACATCCTTAATTTATAAATTACATTTAATTTGGGCTATTTTAATTCTTATATTTTATTAAACTCAAATTTAATTTCTATCTCCAAATAATACTTGGATTTTGAATGAATCATCTAACTTGTTGAAACTATCTTTGTGACTTGACATGTGATTTGATCACCCTGAATCAAGAAAGAACCATTTTTTTACTTCTATTATTAAAAATTGAATATTATAAAAATATATTATACCTATTATAAATCATTTTTTTTCTTTAAAATCTTTAGTTTCAC
>JARHVA010007903.1:422500-430000 GCA_037957365.1 Torreya grandis | reverse complement strand
TACTCTTCATATAATAGTTTGAAATTTCTTCCTCTAAGTTATCTACTTAGAAATTAGGTGAATATGCTGAATAACTTGTAATTGTATCCATGGGGGTGGAGGATAAAATACCTTTGGCTGAATATTATACTCATATGAATTACCTATAACTATAACCACCCTATTTCCATGTATATAATTTGCACATATATGTACTAAATATGGAGTTGAATGTATATTACATGTCCAAGGGTGTCCTAACAACATGTAAAATTCTCCTCTTATACATAACAATGATTTTAGAGCCTAACTTAGTTGGTAACACAATGATCCCAAGAATGTTATGTATTTTCATTTCAAATATTTTAACAATATTGGTTGTATCCATCAAGTCCTCATGTGCATATATAATACTAGTAAGGATTTAAATGGTGTACACATTTTAACTTAAACTATTATTTACTGTGAAATTATATATAGGTTTTGAATATGTGTATACACATACAAATAATGAATTGAAATTATAACCATATTTCACATTCTCACTACCATCAAATGTAATCATAGGTCATTGTATCAATGTGCTTATAAGTATAGCAATAATACCATATATGGATTCATATATTTATTTAGAAGACGTTATGCATTATAATTCATATTCATCTTAGGATTCGTCTTTGTTTCCATTTCCATATGGTTAGTAAAGGAATAAAAAAAGATATTGAATACCTCATCCCTATTAGGTTGTTGTTTCAAATCATTCAAATGTGTATTAAGATCAATAATGTTATCATCGACGAGAATGGATATTATGTATTATCTAAAATAATTATTCATGAAATTCCCCAATCATATATGGTAATCAAAATATGAATTATTTTCATGTTCCTATGGTAGAGGTCTATTCATATCAACCTCCTTTGGTTAAGGGAGAGATATAAGGCTACAATTAATTAACTTGTGTAAGATCTTATGAGGATGTTTAGCTAACCATGAAGATTTCCTACTTATTTGACTGGATAATAGAACCCAATTAGTATCTTGTGACATCACATTAAATATTGATTTTATTACATTATTAGTATCATTCATTTAGACCTTTTAACTTTGTTTCATTTGAAATGTTTTAGTTGAAGTACTTGGATCATTAGCCAAATACTTTAGCTTATTCAAAGATATGATCTTAAGCTATTGATATTTAAATATTTTTTTTCACTAATTTGGATTAATGAAACATTAATACGATATAAATAATTATAATAATGTTTTATTTCTAATTTACATAATATATAAAAATATAACACCTAAATATAGTGATGAATATGAAATAAGATGTAATAACGATCATAACTTATTTTATATGTTGATACATATTTTGATTATTTGAATGCTTCCCCCTAGTTATATGTAAGTGCTTTATATGTGACACTATTTTAAATATTTTTTAGTCTTTTTCAAAGGATTAATTCACTATCAATAGTCAATACTTATGTATAGTGGTTATAATAGACCATACACAAAATGAGTGAATGCCATATATTTGAGGTGATGCACCTATTTATATAATTTATATTTATATAATTATTCACATTGTTTGTTGTGTTTTGGTGCCTATATGTCTAAAACCTAGCAATATAAAAGTAATAAATTATCAAATAGTGGATTGTCATGAAAATGTTTTGAGTTAGATTAACCTTGGTCAATCCCCATTGATATACCAAACATTGTGCTACATTGCAAAAACCTTAAAGATGGATTAAAATAAAATTTAGTTCTCCCATTAATATTTATTGGTGAAATTATTTAAACAATCCTAGGTTTTATTTCTTCTATCTTCTCACTGCATTTTAAGAGAGGTAGAATCCCTATACATATAACTTTATAACTCTAGATAAGGGAGGTTAGTATAACATTATAAAACTTATGGAATATAGTAATATTTATTATAGTTGGTGACTAGGATATAGTTCATAACATAATCTGGAAATATATGTTCCTAATGTGCAAAAAGATAAGATTTCATGTGCCCTTGGTGATGATTAAAAATGACGTTATTCTATGATGTATATTTGGGATGTTGTTACCTATGATTTTTTATGATTTTGTAGATTTACATTTTTTTTATTATTTCCTTTATTTTTATGGATGGTGGTGTTTCTTGCATCTCCTATTATATGTATGGAATTATGCATGCCATTTTGGAGACATAATAATATATTTGTGGGGTTGCACCATGGTGGCCTTTTTATACAAGGATTTGTACATGTTCAAATTACATGATCATGTTGGAATATTTAGTTCCATAATACTAATAAATATTTTGTAGTATGATCACACAACTATTATTAAATTAATTGGAGGACCTCATTTTTATTGATTCCATCCACATTTTTTTGGGAGTGATGGGTTATATAGATGGTTTACAATTTGAGCATCATAAATATCCTATGTTTTTATATAAGCTCAAAAATTTTGGTATAGTTTTGAGGTCATACCATGGACATGGTAGTGTCCTTAAGATGAAATATAGTTACATCACATTCATGTTAAGGCTTGACACCATGAAATTGTTTTTGGTATTTTGGAAATGTTTTATTTTGAGAGGGAAACGTGATTATTTAACATCTATAATGATGTAACCCTAGATTCATACCCTTGGGCATGTACTATTATTTAATATCATCATTTAAGTGATAAATATATAATGAATTTACCTACAAGGGATGGAGAACCTCCATTTATGGCTATAGATATGGATGATGTGGGATGTAATACACTATATAATTAATGGTGGATAGATGTGAGATTGTCTATCCTCTTTCCCATTATCACTAATATATTTTGTGTTCATATAAATAATATAGGAGTAGATGTAATAGGTGTAGGATATGGAATAAGTCTACTCCTATCTTATTTATATGCACACAAAATATATTAGTGATAATGGGAAAGAGGATAGACAATGGTGTAGGATATGGAATAAGTCAAGTTACCCACCAACTCACTTATATGATGTTATACTTTTTATTATAGATACATGTGAGTATATATGTGTATTTATATTCAATTTATTTTCCTTGCTTATAAACATGAAATATATTGTTTATATTATTTGTCTTTTATGTAGCAAATTAAAATTGAACCACTATAGTACATGCATCCATTCATTATTTAAAATGAGATAATTAATTTGGCATAGTCATTAGTGGATTGATTGGGAGGGTGGATTGAATTGTGAGTGCACATGCACTCATTTTTAACCCATTGTCATTATTATCACTACTTTTACTATAGTTATGAGTGAGATGAGTTTTAGGTAGGTTAGTTACCATGCTTGAGGATATTAATGATATATAGATTAATCTATTAGCTCATTATATTTCTCCATAGAAAGAACATGCATTTACTATGCTACAATTGGGAATTTTTTAGGATCATGTGAGATAGTATATATCTTGATCATTTATGTGTAAATGATATATCATAGCCTCTATTTATAGTGTTATTAGTAATAATGATAATTAGGGTCTGTATGAATTAGGAGATGTTTCCCTGATTATTTTCTAACTCTTATTTATATTGTAAACATTGGCTTGATTATATATGAGTTCCATTGATTTGTATCCCATGATTTATATTAGTATTATCTCACATAGTTTCTAATTTTCACATATATGTTTTGTTCATTTGATATCACATGTTTGCATGAACGGAATTATTAATCTTATATCATGTTATTTGAATTTGTATTAGTGAATTATCTTGGATTAAGTCCACTTTTAATGGGTAAAATGATTTTGTAAGATATGATATTTATCCATAGTATTATGTGTTATCCTTGATACTCACTAATTATTACCCCATCTACTTGGTAATAACAAGTTAGTGTGATCTTAGGAAGCCATTTTCTAATATTTTGTGGATAAAAATAAATGAATCTATTTTTTTCTATTTGTAAGAGCTCAAAAATAATCATACTATTTATCTAATGTAATACACATTAAAAAGGATATTATATAGCCATGAAATTAGTTCAAACAACCTCTAATAAAATAGCATAGAACCATAACCAAATAACCCAAAATAAGTCTATGAGTGAAATAATAAACAAATTAATTATTAAAATCTTATTTAGAGTTATTGACCCTATCGTTAATTAATCACTATAAAATCTTATCTAACTTTCTCCCCCTTAATTCAGCATAGTTTGAAGTGAACAAGAGATAAATTCTCTAAATGCCTCAAATTTGTCATGTGCAAGTGACTTGGTGAAAGCATCTGCACATTGTTCTTATATTAAGCAATATTGGATCTGGATGTCGTGTTGCTATACATTTTTGTGAATGAAATGAACTCACACCTCAATGTGTTTTATGCATTTGTAAAAGACTAAATTAGAAATAAGTTTGAGAACACCCTCATTATCATAGTACAAGATGGTAGGTGTCTATTTTGGTAATCTAATTTTTTCTATTATATGATGTAACCATATCACTTCATAGATAGCTAATCTTGTAACATGATATTCTACTTCAGTAGAAGATCAAGAAACAAAATTTTATTTCTTGCTCCCCTAGGATATAGGACCAGAACCTAAAAAGAACACATATCCAGAAGTGTATTTTCTATCATCAATATTTCCAACATGATCTTAGATAGAATATCCTATCAAGAATAAATTTTCATTCTTCTTATATTTTAGGCCAATGTCCATTAAACCCTTGATATATCTTAGTATTCATTTTTATACTTTCCATTGAGACATCTTTGGCTCTTACATTACCCTTGAAAGATAGCTAACTACATAGTTGATGTCTAGCCTAGTATATGCTAAGTGAATAAGACTCCCAATCAACTATTGATAGAGAGTTGTATTTACTTGTGGTAATGGATCTATATGAGATAACTGAAGCCTTGTCTCCATAGGTGTAGAAATTATATTACTATCCATCATCTTAAATTTCTCAAGCATTATCTTGGCATATTTCATCTAGGACACAAAGACGTGGTGTTCCTTTTACCATACTTCTAATCCAAGACAATAGTGTAGATGCCTGAGATTTGTCATGTCAAATGATTAGTTTAGATCTTTCTTGGTTACATCTATCATTTCCATTGAACTACCAATGATGACTAGATAATCAACATAAATAATAATATTTACAATCTCTCCCCCTTGCTATTTTAGGTATAAATTTGGATCCATAAGATATCCTCAAAATCTATGTTGGATGAGTTGTTTATTGAACTTTATGTACTAGGCTTAGGGAGCCTGTTTGAGACTATAAAGAGATTTCGTTAGTTTACATACTTTTCCTTCATTACCAAGTGAGAAAAATCCTTTTGGTTGTGTCATGTAAACTTTTTCTTGTAGATCTTCATTGAAAAAGGCACTTTTTACATCTATTTGGTGGTTATTCCATCCAAATTGTGTAGCTAGAGCAAATATCATTTCGATTGTTTTAATATTGGTTGTAGGATCAAAAATCTCCTCATAATCTATGCCTTCCTTCTATGCATAACCCTTTGTTACAAGTCATGCCTTGTGCTTGTTAATACTACCATCTACTTTGTATTTTATTATATAGACCCATTTATAGTCAATTGGCTTCTTCCCTGGTGGAAGATCTTCAAGATGCCATGTTTTGTGTTTCATTAGTGATTAATATTTTTCATCTATGGTATCATTTTAAGGTTTAGACTCTAGGGCTTCCTGAACTATTTAGGGCTCTATTGATTCTACAACTATGCTCATTAGGGCCAAATTGACCTCATCTTGAGTCATGTTTCAAGTCCTTGGTCTAGTAGTTGATGTGTCTCGAACTCTATCTAGTTTAACATATCTTAATGTACTTGTATACCATTTAGGCATACATTGCACTATTTTTATGGGTTGATCTATATTAATTGATTGATCACACTCATCATTATTGTTACCTTTAGTGTTGTTATGACCTTCTGAATTATCTAGAGGTCTGATTACTAAATCTTTTCAGTTTGTGAAAGGCTAACTAGTTTTAATTTTCTCATCAATCTAAACATCCCTAATAATGGATATCTTCTTTATTTTAGGGTCCATCAGTCTAAAGGCTAATGAATCTTCACTATACCCTAAGAAGATATAAGGCATGTATCTGTATCTAGTTTCTTTCTCTTATTTCTAGGAACATGAATATAAGTTTTACATCCAAAAACTTGAAGATGGGAAATGGAAGGTTTATGCCCTATTAAAGCTTCATGTGGAGTCATATTATGAATATATTACATTGGGTGACCTGTTTAACAAATGTACTATTGTTTTCACAATTTTTGCCTAATATGTGCATGCCAAACCTAAATCTTCAATCATGATACACACCATTTCCATGATAGTTCATTTTCACCATTTTGAAATACCATTCTATTATGGAGTGTATGGTGGATTAATTTGTTGATGAATGTCATGTTATTTCAAATAAGCAAAAAAATACTTTACTAGTGAATTCTCCCCCTTAGTTTGAGCAGATAGCCTTGATTTTATGACTAGTTTTAGTTTCAACTGCATCTTGGAAATCTTTAAAAGTGTTGAAGGCTTAGTCTCTGGTATTGAGATATTAGACCCACATATTGCATGAGTAGTCATCAATAGAGAGCATGAAATACTAAAACCCATAGTGATTGGATCTCATAAGGCCAAAAATATTGGTATGCACCAAATCAAGCTTACAAGATGTTCTTGAGGAACTTTGACCAAAAGATGTTTGATGTTGTTTCCTTGTAAGACAACTAATATAGAGATATATTTTTTTTTTTCAAATAAGGAAGTCCACATACCATGTTTCATTTACTGAGTGCTTTGATGTATCAAAAAATGACATGACCATATCTTGTATGCCATAGGTTGGCTATGTTTGAATCTTGACCTACAAGTGCTTGATTATTTGATTGAATAAATTCAAGTTTGAATATTTTACCAAATATTGAGGCTCATGCAATGATTATCAAGTTTTTTATTTATCTTTGATTAAACAAATAGTTTTTCCACTTTTACAATCAAATTCAACCTTGAATTTATGATCAAGTAGCTAATGTACTACATGAAGATTTTTTGTGACTCTTGGGACATACATGACATCTAATATTTTACAATCATGTCATCCAAGTGATAAGGAAATATTACCAATGCCCTTAACTTGGTAGGATGAATCATCACCCAAAGAGAGAACATTTTTTGAGGAAGTATAATTCATGTTGTAAAACCAATCTTGTCTTCTAATCATATGTAAATTTGCACCTGACTCTACATACTAGATAGAAATTTGTGATGTTAATTCATCATGAGACTGTGTAGCATATAAGAAGTCCTCATTTGAGTGGGTGTATTTTTGTTCAACAATGTATCCTTGTTTATTGGATTTCTTCTTCCAATTCCCTTTGTTTTGTCCTTATCCTTTTTTTAGATGAGATCACTATTGGTGATTGGGCTTCTTGTTTCTTGAAGAGTCCTGTTTGAATGAGTTACACCAATAATTATTTAGCTCA
>JARHVA010007903.1:315000-417500 GCA_037957365.1 Torreya grandis | reverse complement strand
GCAGATAAGGATCACTACTTCTATTAAACATAAAAAAATATAGGTACGAGGAATTTTAAATATAATGGTGAATTTATATTATTTTCTAGAACTAGATTTCCATAGATAACATTAGAATTGACCCAATCATGGCATTCTGTGATTTATAGGGTTAGGTGATGAATTTTGTGTTTCAGGACACCCACATCATGAATCAAGGATATTATGTCTTGTGAAGGCATAGTAATATCCTTAAGATGTTAATTCAATGGTTTAATGTTATTATTTAAAGTTTCCATAGGTATACTATTACGACTAAGTGAAGGTTTAGTAAAACCTTGAGAAGAAGAATCACATTCATGTGTAATAAAATCTTCAATATATTCACATTTTTTAAATGTGTTATTTCATTTCATAAAATCATTATCATATTTTATTTCAATAAAAGTATTATTTGGAGAGATATATTGATATTTTATTTCAAGAGAAGATAAATAATCATCATATATATATGTATCATTTATTATTTCTAGAGAGATAAAGGAGATCTTAGTTTATTTTTCATTTATAAAGAGAGAAGAAATTTAATTTTATATACATATGTTTCCCATTTCAAAATAGTGTAGTAATAGCACATTGTTAAAATATTTTTATAATTTATAGAGAGAGAATGAATTTAATAGTATTCACATTCTTTTTCTATTTAAATTCATGGTTTATGCCTCTAATTTTTATAAAAATAATGAGATGAAATTATGTGCCAAAAATTATAGATAAACAAGGTTTATTAATGAAGTAATATTAGGTTTGTAACTCATAGGGTATGTTAGGAACATGCATGTGTTCATTATTATTTTTCTCATCTTGTTATAGTGTATGATTTAAATAAGAATTAAAATTAAGTTGGATAATGAGATTCTTCTATTTCATCCTTAGTGTATTCATTTTCTTCATCTCTATAGTCTTAAATAGCCTACCAATCATCTTATTTTTCATGATTAGAATCATACTCATAATCATAACCATAACCATGAAAATAATATTATTCATGTACATAAATAGAATCATTAATCACATAAGTTTGTTTTTTTTCCCATTAATTATCATACACATTAGGGATATAGTTTCTAGATAATAAGAACCCACAAGGTGAAATTCATTAATATTTTCTGATTGATCCTCTATGTCTAATTTGTTTGACATTAAACGTAGAAATAAACTATATTAATATAAGGTGATTCATCTATGTATGATAATTATATATTCTTTTATTCCCTTAAATTATTTCTCAAGTTCACATGTATTCCCAAAACATAGTTCTATAAAAGTAATCCAATATCAAATGGTGGGTGTCAAGTAAAATGGTTGAGTTGGACATCGGTCCCCTTTGATAAAAAAAATAATAGAATAATTTGTTGACTCCAAATAGGGAAAAAAAAATCAAATGTACTTATCCCACTAATGCGTATTAGTGTAATTGTGTATGCAAGCCTACATGTTTTTTTTATCATATCTTTCCTTCAATACAGACATGCATATATGAAATGACCTTTGTAAACTTAAGATTAAACTCTAATAATTATGGATGTGAAATACGTAATATTTTATATCCATTTATAATGAAATATTCTTGTTTTGAAATAGCATACACTTTATTTTTATATATATAATTATCTAGCTTTTAATTATGGACCTAGTAGCACATAAAGATGACCAGAAAGGTTCAAATGTTCCCAAATAATGGTCGTAAAGTGAAATGTGATCAAAATAAAATAAAAGTTTCATAATTTAGTTATATTATGTTTGTCTAATATTTATATTCTATACTAACTATAATTGGTGGAACTAACCCAAAAATTAATAAGACTCAAAGCTAACATGGAGGCATAGAGATATCTATAATATTACATGTGAAACTAGGAATGCTAGGATTAGGTGTCACATAGCCATATATAATAAGTAATAAAAAAATATATCATGATAAATGTGAAAAAATTACTTATTTTTTATTTTTAGATATATCATGCAAATATACATAAAATGATTATGAAACAAGCCTTATACCAAATATGGGTATTTGCAACTATATGACATTATTCATAAAATTATTTGAATGTCTTGAACATAATATAATAATAGAGGTAGGGGAGGAATAATTAATTTAATATATATTATAACTAATTTTTAACCATATTAATTTTCATATTATATAACATGGTCTTATATCAAATCACAAACTCATTATTGGATGATTGGATCCTTGCTTAAGTCCAACAATTTATGCATAAGATAATTTATCACTTATATTGATCAAAAGATCTGATAGAAAATAATGAGTAAAATAGTTTAATGGATTCAATAATTCTAATGGGAGATCATAGAACAAAAAATAATCATATTCCTTAGTCCTTTTTAGGAATAACTTAGTCACTAACTTGAACAAAAACATATTCCAAACATGTTACATGAAAGGATCTTAGGTGTTGCTTTGGATCACTTTTACCATAATACTATGTAAGATTAGGAATTTTAAAAATATATGTAATAGATAGGATGAAATATCTTGGACTAATGGATCACGAATAAAATTATGAAAATCAATTGAATTATTTTCTCTAAAAGCACCCTTCTCTAACTACAATGCCTTAGCCTTATCTGTAATAGTGTATAATAGGGATTATATATTTTTATTTAATGATAATGTCACATGATTATCAATCATAGGATGAATGTAAGTCATCAATGTGGGGATGGAAATATTAATTTGAGAAAAACCATGTGTTTCTTACTATAGACACTATTTTCTAAATTATACATCACCTCAATCTTTTACACCTATAAAATACATATCATGTATGTACCTTAAAATTATAGACCATTCCATTTAATAAAATTATCTCATGAAATATTTATATATCCTCAATTTCTCATATATTTTTATAACTAATGTTATTCTGATTAATCAAACTTTTTATCTTTCCCAATATTTTATAAATCTACTCTGTTTTTATAAGTTTTGGGCTTGCACCTATTTTCCAACTTCTCAAACACTTGCATCCTAGTTAAAAGCTTACATCAATGCAAGTGTTGTATTATAATGAAAATGTATAGTTCCTAAATTCATCAAATTTACAAATTAAAAATATCCAAATGAAATATATCCAAAAGGTGATTATAAGTGATTTAATGTGAGATATTATCCAAAGATTTTGTTATAAATATAAGATCAATCTTCATTCATTGCTCACATAAAATAGACCAAATATTAATCAAGTGAGTGAATCTTCCCTATTTTTTCCTATTTACATATTTCATAGGGAAAAAATATGTACATATTTTAATTACTAAAGGATCACTCCATGATCCACATTTTTAAAGATACAAGTTATGTCACTCTACGTACTTTCTTATCACACATTGCCTGATACACACAAGTCAACATGTAGGGGAGAAATACATAATTCTTAGGCTCTATTCAGAGTATTATATATGTAAGGAATATTAATTTATATAGGTGGATTTTGGGTAGATTAATATTGTCTTCACACTAACCTACTTTTCCCATAACCACTATGCAAATGGAGAACTATGGTTTTTTATTTGATAAGGAACGATAGTCCATGACCTAGATTTGAATGTACCAATGTGAAGGTGACATAGAACCTAGAAGCTTCTAGGTAGTTTCATGTATTTTTATAAAGTATTCCATACTATACACCTAGATCTAAGTTATATAGTAGCATCAATGTAACTATCCTAGGTCGATACAAGTGTTTGTGACTATAGAAGTATAATTTAATGAATTAGGGAACTAATCCAGAAACTAGATCCAACCTACTTTCTATTTGTTGTAGATCCAAATCTATATTAAAATTATAATTATATAAACATTATGTTTTCATTATCATTATGATATTTAGCAGAGTTATACTTTCCATTTTCACCATATCTCAAAATAATAAATTTAATATATGTTTATCTTAGTATTTAAATTAATTAGTGTAATTTAGATGTAGTCTACCATCTTTTTAACCTATGTTACCTCTACACATTCATACCTATATTCCCTAATCTAGATTTTAGGTTTAAACATTTAATGAACTCGATTGATGTGAATGTGAAATTTTATGATTACTAGGGTTTTTATCTAGCAAGGGTTTTAGATTTTTGTTATTGTTATGTTCTTTATTATATTATTTTGTATATAACCTAAGCATAACCATTTATTGGGATATGTTCACATTGAACAGACTAAGATTCCCCTTATACCACTTAAGATGATGAAAACCAATGAGGGAATTAGTCCTATGGATCAGGATGATACCAATGTTGAGAATGAAAAATATATTGATGAGGTTATCATAGAATAAGATTATACTAATTAAAACCATTACTCTAATGAAACTTATGAAAATGATTAAATATATCATGAGCAAGTGAAAGTAATTACATTATTTTATGAGTGTATTCATAAAAACCTTGAAGATATTGATGAAATATAGAAACAATAATATAAACTATATATTTCATACTTCTAATGGGGGCATGAGATATATATTTCAAACTTATTCCTTGAAACTAATATTTACACATATTACATGGGAACCTTAAATATTTGAACCAAATTTCCATTTACAATTCCTATATTTGTTTAGTTTATGGGTACACCTCATTTGGTGACTTCTACAATATCCAACCTAAAATACCATGATGTGCAGGCTATTATCCAAACTATAAAACATTTACAAGCTAAGGTTACAAATATTGAATAAAATTAAATGAAAAACAATTATGATATTGATTAAAAAGAGGTTTTTCATAATAATTTTACACCATAGATATTATTAGACCCATTTATGAATACTTTTGTTTCACCTAAGTTAATTTTATCAATTAGGAGTGCTACCCTTATGAGAATGTGAGCCACTTCCTGATCCTATTGAAATAATGGAATATATCCTAAGTGTGGGAGAATTTTATATCAAGAGAATATCCAAATGGAGGGATGGTTCCCTTTATTTTCTCACTATATTTATATCTAATCTTACTAAATACTAATTTTTTACTAAGAGAAATAGTGAAGGGAAAATGCTTGTACTATTATTGACATGAAAAACATGAATGAAAGGTGATGCACTAGTGTTTATGATAATATTTGCTTGTAATTGACTCTTAAGAATAAAAGGAGCCTACACACATTCTATTCACTTCAATTATATGGCTTATAAAATAGTGTTTCATATAAAGGACTTAACAACACTCACTCTTTACATGGAAGGAATGAAAGATTATTGAATTCACATCCAAACTTAAAGTGAGATAGAACCTAAACACCTAATATGACCTATAGAAACTCAAATATGTTGTAATAAGGTAATAAAATATACATTAACATAGTAAATATATTATTTCTCAATGTTATATCAATGGACATCACAAATACACTTCACACAACAACCTACAAATCAAGGAAATCAACTACTTGTTGATTCAAAAGGCATAGTACAAAATTTTGATAGTATATTAGCATAGAAAAAAACCAAAAAGTGATATTTCATTATGAAAATTATTATATAAATATATAAGAGAGAGGTAAGAGGAGACAAGACATCCCAAAAATAGGGATCACTCACTTATCATCACCCGTTTCAACTCCTACATACTAAGTATGCCATTTTATCATTATTACCTCCTATAAAGTGGTGTATGGGTAAATCTGTACTTTTATTTAAAACTTCAATAAGTCTTGAGAATTCATTTTTTTGAATTTGACCCATACCGTTTCCTATATATTTTCCTACATACCCTATATTCTTGGTTACATGTCTTCTTTGGTGAGGAAGTCACATCCTTGAAAATAGGTCTTCAAGTCTTATTAAAATCATCATTTAAATCCTTTATTATTTTCCTTTATTATATATCCCAAATTTTATTGGGTTTTTAGAAGATTTTGAAGTCCCTTAGAGATTTTCAACATTGTTTGGCATAGGATAGACACAAGGTCTTGTTAGGACTACTAGAGACATTTTAGACCTTTGATACCTCCTTCCAACTGAACCATGAATTTTTAATACTCCATATGTGTTGTAGAAGACAATTTGTGGCTTTTAAAAATATTTTTAAGATCCTTGTGTAATTTTTTAGTGATTTAACCACTATAAATATTCCCTCTCCAATATCACATAAAAGGTGAAAATTTGAGTTTGATTTTAATAAAACAACTTTACTCCATATGTGTCCTATATTCATCATATAAGACCTAAAACAAGTCACTTGAATCCATAAAACACACTGAAAGATCTTTTTATTGCACCAAAGCCTTGTATTTTCTCCTAATTATTTATATCCCTTAAAACATGTAAATATCCTTGTGTATAATAATGTATATAGGATATATGAATATTTATCACACATTTATGGACCTAGTATCAAATTAAACCTCCATGTCAAATTTGGTAACCCAAATCTGAGTGGAAGTACACTTATCAATTCATTTTATCTCTCTAATTAGGTGTACATTATCCTTGAAGGCCTAGAAGATAGAGATATTACTCAAGAGGCCTACCAAATATTTTAACCATAAAAAAAAATTCAATAAATTTAACCATAATATTACCTTTATCCATGTCATATTTCAAGGTCTGGAAACTTTTGCAAATGGGTAAACCATCAAATGACCATTGGTAAGCTCCTTCTTTAATGGTACCTCTAGATTTCCATTTAAGTACAATTTTGTATGAATAATTATAAGTTTATATGAAATAATTTTTGGAATATAGGGTGTATAATACAAAAAAATTAAACCTCCCTAATGATTCTTTTATGTTTAATTTCTCATAAACCTGTATTTCACCTCAAAAACCATAATAAACATAACATTTATTACAATCCATAGAGTTGAAGGTACAAAAAATTACATGATGATAACCTCCTTCGAGTTATAAATTATTTTAAAGAGTATTTAAGGTCATTTTAACTTATTTTATGTGCTTAAAATATCAAAATCTCTCAAGTGTTCAAAATAAATCTTCTAGGCAACCTGTTAGGGGCTCAACTTCTTAATGATTGATCATAAAGGATAATAAATTTCATAAAATTATTCCAATATGGTTTTAATAGGTATATAATTACTTAAATAACAATAATACTATCCCCCAAAACTCAAATATTCATGTAAAATTTAGTGAAAACTTTGTGCTCCTCAGGCTAACAAACTACTTTTTGTGATGTCAAAGAGAGAAAATGAGATAGAAACGACACTTTGGAATCTAAATTTGAGTGAAAATGCCTCAAGGATGAATAAAAAAATTATTTTTAACCTATTTTATATTATTATTCATCATTTATTCTATCTATATCTTATTTAACATATTTGACTGAGGCTTACAGTTTGTGAACAAAATAATGCTTAGGACCCTAGTTGTTGCACTCTTTAATGTTATCTATGATGAATACCTTTTCATGGATTTGTGACCTTTGTGAGTGTGTAATTAACTCTATAATACCCATTTACAACATATATTGTCTCTTACAAATCCATTTGACCTCCTCTTAGGCCTAATTCATAGTCAACAATCATGGTACATATGCTAGATGTAGGTGTTATTTTAGGTTTTTTATCCTCTATGGAGAAGGTAAAAGGAATGAATACATTTAATAGGTATTTGGAGACATAATTTAACTCTTATAACCTTGTTAATATGTTCCATTTTAAAACTTTATCTCTTAATTACGCTATTTCTATGTATTTACTCATAGGCATGATTATGTCATCCTGACTGTATGGCTATGATTGTATAGTATGTATGATTCATTATTTTATCCTAATCATTATGATTTAAATATTAATAGATATGTAGGTGAGTATCCTTTACAATTATTAAAAGCATTTTAAACTTTAATTAAAATTTAAAATTTGCCTAAAATCCACATAATGATGCTCAAGCCTTTAGGTCTTTATTTATGTCTTATTCTTAATGATTTTCCTCTACAAGAAAGGCCTAGGAAATTTTATCATCCTTGGAAAGAATTGGAAGATTTTATTTTTCTTTTTAATCTTTTTCAACTTCCTCAAAACCTTAATTTCATCATAAAACATATATTTTCTCCTTTTAAAAAGAAAACTAACTATATGAAGTCATTTAGGTATTTTAACTACAATGTTGAGATGGAAAAATCTTCATTTTGATTATATAGTGATTTTGAATGATGTAAAAGTATGTTTCATGCTTCACTAGAATTCTCCACAATCTCATTTTAGGAACAAATCTTGTCTAGGACCTTTTTATCATATTGTTCCGAGGTTGATCTTTTGACTGAAATGGAACATTTCACTTATCTTTTAGTACCTTGATAACTTAAGCCGATGTCTGAGGTTTATCCTCATGTTAATCTTGACCTATGTGACCTATTAGGTCCTCAAATCATCTCATGAAATTATCATTTTCTCCCTTTAATCTCATGTCAGTCCTATAATTACTCATTTACACCTATTTACTATCACATTAAGACCTACAAATTCCTTTTAGGCCTATCATCCAATCTGATGGTATTTATAAATGTCAAAAGGTTAAATCATGTTATTTCCTCATTATATGCAAGCCTTCTATCACATTTATCTACTATAAACATATCCTTTTTCTCATTTAGGCTATAGTAGTCCTATAGGTGGTTATTTAGGCCTTCTTTAGTGTATACTTTGATAATAAATTGGAGTTAATATTAGAATTCCAAATGATATTTAAAAGTTTTGGGTATTTTTATTAATTTATTATTTATTTAACCAATCCTTTTGACTCTTTTGAAAATATTATTAGTAACTTTGTTCACCATAAGAATTAGTACCTTTGTTAATTTATGCATATGATAGGCCTAAAGGTAGAATTAGGCACAAATTCCATTCTCTTCTTAGTGCCTTACCGACTCTCATATTATTTTAATAATCATGACATGGGGATTAATGCCCTCTATAATAAATGGTCTCTCTCACTCATGTCATATAGACCTGAGTATGGCATTGAGGCATATTAGGCCTAATTTGATATTTTTTCCTTATGAGTATCAATAATCACCTTGAATACTATGAAATAACTTCATGATATTTTAAGAACATATTTATATTCATGAATCCTTGATAAATCAAGAGTTTTTTTTCATACTATTGTTTCTCTCACATAACCTATAAATGTCCATTTAAGCTTTTAGGCCTAATTTAATATTTTTAGCCTCATGAGACTGATATTTCAATCACATTGAGATTTAATGGGTACTTTTGTTATCACTGATCATTTTCATGATCTTTACTCCTATCTACATCAACATTATTTTTCATGGTGTTGTTTTACCTTTCTCATTAGACCTTGGGAAAAACATCTAAAAATAAGCCTATGAGTGATCTCTTGAACCTTATTAGGAAAACTAATCTTAGACATAATATGAACTCTCTTCACATTATATTTATCTTAAATCTCCATTCCTAGGACTGTTAAATTCATTTCTTAACCTCACTAATAACCTTTCATATCAAAATCTCATGGTTTTGAGATTTCACTTCACCAAACACATCATCTCACTTGAAGATCTCTTGAAGAATCCATCTTTCTAGATGAAGGCACATGATTTTTTTTTTTAATTTAAAATTTTGAGAATGATTAAGATAGAAATTTTGGAAACCTTAAAGATGAAAACCCAAAGTTTACTTCAGAGTTGTTTAAATAGACCATTCATAAAGAAAACATAAGAACCAACTTTATGTTATATGTATATTTTTAGATTGAGGCAAATAATTAATGAGACATTATCAAGTCCTATTTTACCCTAAATCACTCCACCATAACCATTTTTCTCCATCAATTTATAATGTGAAGAAATAGAAGAAAACTTGGACCCTATCTGGATGAATAATCCATAGTGATCTCCTTATACTCTTAGCAATTATTCATAAATATTTGAAAATTAATATAAACAATGCCAAAAAATTAAATTTTATTAGGTTACATATAATTTACTAATATATTTTGTCCTAACCTTCTCTCTCTTGGTTGTATCAATAAAAAATTCTTGATAAAAAATTCTTGACATTCAATTACCTGCCAAAGAAGTTGATAAGGGAGAAAATAAGGTTTTCTTTATTTTATCACCTAAAACCTCTTCCAAACCATGAATTTGACCTTGAATAGGATAAATGAGTTCATTAGGGTATTTTAAAGCCAAATATCTTCTAGAAACTTGTATAGAAGCCTTAAAATAACCTCTTTTAGAACTAAAAATGCCATAATTACTTAAGGAACAAGATGAAAATGATAAAAAAAAGTATTCATAATGAATCCAAATGCCTAAAAAAGTGTATCATGATGTATTCCATAACTATTATGATGCTAGAATGCCATTGCCTTTTGAAACACTCTCTAAAAACATAAAAATATGTCTAAAATGAAACACAGATGGGTTACCTTTTTATCAAAGAATATCACCAATGTATTTAATCATTTTTAAATCACTACATGAACTTGACACATTACATAATACTTATATGACATTATACCTCTTTTCACCTTCTGAGACAACTTCAAACATGCCAAGAAGTGACTAAACAGGCATAAAGTTATCATGAACACAACCTTAAAAATATCATACTTACCATAAACTCTGTTAATAAAAGTTTCAAGTGACCATTATAATTGAATTACAAGAAAAACATGGTAAATGATAATGACAATCAAAGTTTCAAATTTTAAGGGTGACAGTTTGACTTGGGAGGTCAAACCTGTCAACATTTTGGCAATTCGACTAGAAAGCATGCCTAGTATGGTTATGAACCAGTAAATTTACTTATGTTTTGGACTCATGATATCTCTCTAATAATCTAAAATTAACATGAACAAATTTTTACCAATGAACACAAATCTTGATTCAAGATAAAACCATTATTTTCCCTCCAAAAAGGGGAAAATAGGACACACAAAATAAGGGAAATTAGTTAACAAGACACATGTGCCAACTAAACACTTATTGAAAATAAAACATAAGAAAACTAATTTTATAGGATATAATTTGATAGAAAATAAAACAAACAAACTATGTACAAAGAACTTATATCTTAGATGCGTTGTTTAAGATATATCCCATTGATTTGTATTGGGAGTTCTTCACCATCCATATTCAAAAGTTGGAAAACATTATGGGATTTTTAGCTAGAGATTGTGTAACATCTACTCTAAATAGAGTCAAACTTGGTGTGATTTTATGGATTAGCTCTATCCTCATCCCACTTGAGAACCAAGTATCCTTCTTTGAAACTTATTTAAGATGTTCCTTTATTAAAGGTTCTCTTAACTTATTCCTAATGTATTTTGATGGCCAACATGGAATTATTTCTAATTTATTCTAACTTCATAAGCTCAATATACCTCACCTCCATTGGTTCATTCTCAAATAACTCTAGTTGATGTATTAGTTCCAAATTAGGAAGCTCGAGTTAAATTGACAACCTTGCCTCTCTTCCATAAACTAGATTGTATGGTGAATTAGATATAGACCTTTTGTAGGTGATTCTATCATCCCATAGAGTTGACTTAAGATTCAAATGCAATTTCATATGATTATCTACAATCATTCTTCTTATGATCTTCAATAGTTTCTTTTTGTTGGACTCAACAAGGCCATTACCTTATGGGTAATAATTTGATGAATTATTGAGGTATACACCATGTTGGACAACCCATTACATGATCCTAACACCCATAAATTCCATTTAATTATATGAAATGATGATGGAAGTAATGTTAAATATTGTAAGAAAACATTCATAAAAATATAACACACTAGATTCATTTGCTTCTTTCAAAGTGACTAACTCCATCCATATATTTAATTAATCTATGGTGGTAAGGATCCACTTCTAACCAAATATCGAAGGTGTATTAATGAGGAAAACTATGTCCAAATCCCATTAAACAAAAGTTTGATCCACTAAAATTGGTTGAAGAGGTAAGTCATCAAGTCTTTCATTTCCTATAAACCTAGCACATTTCTTTCATTTCCTCACCCAAGCTTGGGAATATTTGAAATTGATTAGACAATAATACCCACACCTCATTATCCTAAGAGACATTATACTTGTTGATAATTGGACTTCATCATATCATTAATGGAATTCCTCAATGAATCTTTCTACTTATCTTGGCTCTATGCACCTTAACAACATGTGAATAATGTCTTTGTAGATAATAACTCTATCAATATAGAGAAAAGGAATGGACTACAATCTAAAGTATCTTCTCCTTGATACACTTAAGTTTGGGAGAATAAAAAATATCTTATAGATACATTACCATATCTTGAAACTAGCTTGATGATGATGTATGATAAACTATAATTTATTCATCATTCAATACTAGAACTTCCTCCTTATTATGTTTTAAGGCTTGAGTTAGGTATTCACACAATCCTTTACATCTAATAAATTTAGTTAATTTTATCTCAACATCATACTCCAATACTCTTTTTATCCAACCTTCCCTCTTCTCACTTATGTACTTGCTCTACAAGAACTCCTTGATACTAGGATGAGTAATGATTAGATATATCCTTTTCTTAAATAGAAATGGTTTAAAGTTCCTAAGACATATAATTAATAAAATTACAAGTTTCTCTAAATATGTATACCTATTTTCATTAAAAATGTGCACCTATGGATGGTTTATATCATGGGAATTTTTATGAATAGGGTATAGAATGTGAATGCCTTGCACAGGGCACAAAAAACTTCAGTGTTGGGTGAGGAAGTGTAATCTCTCACCTACACATGGGGGAATCAGTTATATCATCACAATTATGGGAACATCACCAAGGTACGAGACCATTTTTCTCCTTGGGACTAACCTTTGGAGTAGGCTACATTGCTTATATTCTAAGTGCACCTAATTTAGGATGAATACATAAAGACAAAGAGTTGAAATTAAATCTACTACTAATCTAAACCTAATATTTGAGGGAAAAGGGAGGGATGAGGTAAGAATTTACTTGAAAATAAATGGTGATACACCAAGAATAGAGTGAGTTTTACTACTTCCATGGAGAAACTAAAAATATTTGAGAATGAGAGGTTATCACATAGAATCCACCAAGGACACTCCAAATGCATAATTTTTTTGCATAGAGGTGCGAGAACATAATGAAACACTAAGAGGGAAAATTAATTATGCATAAATAATGTCTAATAGACTTGTATGAACATATAACATGACTTACAAGGGAGTCCCATGTTACACATAGAAGTGTTAAAAATGGACCATGATGGGAGGGATGGATATTACTCATAGAAAAAGATCAAGCATAGAGTGAAATAAGAATAGGGGAGGTGAAATTAATTCTCATTAACATGTAAGGGTCATGGAACATAAGTACTCTTGGAAGGAAAATTTTTGTTGCATGAGGTTGCCTAAAAAATTTTAACCCTTTTACAATGAAGATTAAAACCTTTTAATGGACCAAGCCTTTTATAATTAATGCACCCGTTAAATTGGAAGATATAGTATCTTAATTCTATTATGGCATTATGTTCATGCTTATTTAATTATTCCTAGTGATTTATATCTATATGTTGGTAGTAGGATTATTTTTGATACAAATACATGTCTGGGAATCGAAGATCTATAGAATATTTAGAGGGGTGGTGATTGATCATATTTTGACATCAAAAATTTTCTTCAACAATTACTTATATTACAAGGCCTCAAATTTTGTTCAACTACTTCTTAACTACACCTTAAAAAATCACCTCCACTTGTTAAACAATGCATAGGTTTCTCTTTAACTTCCACATAATTGCTATGCATCTGATGGGAAACATTGCCTTATCCCTTTTAGGAATATATGAAAACTTAGGGATACATAATTAGATTTCACAATGAGTTATGACTTGGAAAGCACTGTAGATATAGAAGTCCTCTATAAGTTGCATGAATTTTAGCCCTTTTCTAGGTCCACCTTTTGGTAGTATTCTCTAGTATTTGTTTTATATTAGGGTATGTATAAATTAGAAAAGTAGCATGTATAAAAAATAGATTGTAGTCTTTGATCTATGAGAGTGTAGAAGTTGAATGAAACTTATTATTATGTACCTCTCCCTATGCTATTTAAAGGTTAAGATATTTATGACTTTGAACTTGTGCACCATTTAACTTATACGATGGAGGATCCTTACATGGGGTGTATATTATAAACTCCTTATGAATGAAATTTGATGCTTATTCAATTTGTCGATCTATGTTGATCACTTTGGGTATAAACATAATGGTAGGCATCTACACATGGATTGATATAAACAACTCAACACTTGTGAATACACAAACCTTCATATAATAATTTTTAGTTCTCCACAAGCTGGGAGTGACTTAGAAAATCAAAACTTATGGTGACCTCTACTGGTCATATGCCTAAAGTAATCCATTAGGCATAGAATTTTTTAAACATATAGTCATTTTTCGCCTGAATCACTAGTAGTGTACTCCTATTTTAAAATAAACTGAGATCCTCCTAAAAACCAAATAATTGTGCCAAAGGCACTTACAAGAAAGAGATCTAAGATAAGAGTAAAACCTCAAAAAATCACTTAAAGGAAATAAAACTATGATCAAATAATGTGCACAAGGTACTTAGGGAAACATAAAACATTTATTCTAATTATTTAAAAATTATACACGAATAAGCAAGGATAGTACCTGAGATGGATCCCATTGACTGGGATGGGTAGTTCTTCTTCATTTAGTTTAGTGATTTGGAAAGAATTGGCTTGTTTGTAGATGATTATGGTATATGGACCACTCCATATCACATAAAATTTAGTATGACTTATACCTTTCACTCTATCTACATCCTATTTGACCACTAAGTCTCCCTCTTGGAAATTTATATTAGTAGCCCTTTTATCAAAGGTTATATTTTTTTGGGTTTATTGAATTTCCATAGTATGTACAACTTAAACTTTATTCTCTTTGAGATATAGAAGCTCTACTAATCTTGCCATGAGGGGATCACTTTTAAGTGATTGTAATTGATGGCTAAGTTATAATGAATGAAACTTGAGGGATATGGGTAACCTGGCCTCCCTTCCATAAACTAACATGAAGGGTGAATTTACCTACACTCTTTTGGGTGTGACTCAATTGACCCAAAGGGAAGCCCTATGTGTAGTGTTCTAAACTTCTTGATTACTTTCCATGGTCATTTTTATAATATGAATCAAATTCTTAATTGTGTATATGTCCAAACCATTACCTTAAGGTTAATAATTTTATTATGCACTCAAATGTATGTTATGTTTGATGGCCCATTCAATAATCTTGGTTCCAAGGAAATGCAACACATTATCATAGATAGTGGTGGATAGAATACCAAATCTTGCTACAATACACTTGTAGAATGTTAAGATGGATTTATCATTAACCTCCTTGAGAGTTACTCCTTCCATCCATTTCATCAAATAGTCTATGGTTATGAGGATCCATTTATGCCAATCACTTGATCATAGGTTAATCATACCTATGAAGTCCAAGCCCCATTGAGCAAAGGGATAATCAGCTTGGATTTGGTGTAATGGTAAGTTTTTAATCCATTATTTTCCTATGAATAAGGCACATCTATTAGAGATTCATACATATGCATGCAAATATATAAATAGAGTTCGCTGATATTATCTAGCTCGTTCGATTTTTGTAGTAGTGGTATTGGGTGAATAATGGCTTCTTATAGGGCTGCCATGAAATTTTCAAAGAATTCTACTCACCTGGTCTGATTTATGCACCTCAAGAGGACTCTATGTATGTGTATTTTAAAAAACACAACACTAAAAAGCACATAAGTAATTCCCCATTGCCTAAAATGCTTATGCTTGACTATATTTAATCCAAGGGGATATGAGTAAATTTGAAGGAAAGCCATCATATTTCACATTGTAGCTTCTTGACCTATTGATTCTTTTTCACATGACAAAAAGAATGATCTTTATTCAAATTTTTCCACCTTGGCCAATGATTCTAAAAGTCATTTTACTCACACTATATTAGTGATCTAGATGTCCATGTCATAATCCATCACCTTTGTGACCCAACTATCTCTCTTTTCATTGATGTCCTTACCAAGTAAAAAATCTTTTATACTTACATGTGAAACCATGAGTCATCCTTTATATTAGAGTGCATATGCCTAAATTTATTGATCACTCTCACAACTATATGGATGTGCTTCTCTATAAAACTATAGTATAGCTCATAATCCTTTAGCAATTGGCTGAATAATGTAATTGATTACTATAAATGATCATTATTTTGCTATGTAATAATAGCTAAAATGCTTTGAAACCCACCCAATGTATAAAGGATAAAATCCTTACTATAATTTGGGTTGATTGTCATGTCCCCTTTTTAGTGGACATCTTCAAACTTGATGACTAGCCTATTATGCGACCCTCGTAGGCTGAGAGGATCGATAGAGGGTTTGGATGGAGCTTGGCTTGGCTTTGATTAGCAAAATTTCTATAGTTGGCTTTCATTTAGGCTATTTCAAAGATGTTTGTCTGAGCTCCTATTATTTAGGGATATTTGACATGTAGTGGAGCACCCTTATTTTCATATGGTCATGTGCAGAATCACTCCCTAATTCACCAGCTTCAGTCGGTTCAAGGATCAGACATGTATTGAGGGAGATATTAATATTTAGTATATTTTAATTGAGAAACCCTAATTCTTAATTATGAAACCCTAATTAGGGAAAGTGCATCTTTTCAAAGGATAAAAGGGTTTCTTATGGGGAGGAGGCCAATTACTGATTATGAGATTATTGATTTTGATATTGAAGAATTCTTCTTTGAAGACTGAGCCAAGGGTTCTAGGATTCCATTTGCATTGGAGAACATCAACTCTTCAGTGTGTGTGATTTAGAGGTTGTGAGATATCAGCTGATCTATTGCCAGTTCAAGGGATAGCTTCATACAGAAGTTATCATAGTATTTTAGGTATTTTGAGAGATAACTTCATACAGAAGTTATCATAGGGGTTTACAAGTTTGAGAGATAGTTTCATACAGAAGCTATCATAGATATTTTAGGTATTTATTTTATTACGTTTGATTCAATAAATTATACAGATAGAGATTTTCTATATTAGAGCCATATATCTTCAGATCAGGCATCCAACAAATAGGATGTACTTTATTGGCAGCTGTATGAAGTCTGTACAGATTTGTACAGATTCAGATAGAGACTGACATTGACAGGCAGAGATCCACAGTGACTGACATCGGCCGATATATCACCGATGTCGGCAGGTTAATGACCCTAGTTGACTGATGATGGTAGTATAACTGACATCGGCGATTGTGTTTTTGACACAGCAGGCCGAGACCTACCAGATTCAGGTTTTATTCCTAGTTTGCAAAATACTCAAGTTTTTTAGACCGTATTTTAATATTATTTTATATGCATGACAGAGGATATCTATTGTAATCATCTAGATGAATAATAAGATTAGTGATTTGTTAGTTAAGAGATTTACTATGGTTTATTTGTTTATTTGAATTTATTCTACAAAATTGTATCTTTGTTCAGAGCTTTTGCCTTTTTATATTCCCTATTTGAAGGGGATATTACAGTGGTATCAGAGCTTAATTCTACAAGGGTTTCTACATAAAGTCCCCCTAGAAAGGGGATATTACAGTGGTATTAGAGCTTTTTTCTGGTATTAGAAGTGGACATTAGAGTGGTATCAGAGCTTTTGACTTTCTATATTCCCTACTTGAAGGGGATATTACAGTGGTATCAGAGCCAAATTCCTGCCATCCTGTTGGGTAGATCAGGGCTAAATTCTGCCATCCTATTGGGTAGTTTGGACATTGAATTAGTTAGTAAATCATGATTACTTCAAGTACTCAGAGACAGTGGGATAATGATATGAAGAAGCTGAAACAAAGTTTGAAGAGGGTAAATGAATTTTTTTTAGACCCTACATTTGAAGATAAATTAACACGAAGTATTGCATCCATTCTTAAAGGGTCCAGGAAAAAGCTTTGCTTATACTGCAAATGTCCATATGATGCCAATCATGATTGTCATTTAAGGCCTAAGGGCAAGGCAAATCATGTAATATGGGCATATTGTGAGGATTCAAAATCAAAAGATTTTGAATAGCAGGGTAGTTCTAAGGAGTCAGAGGCAGAGGCTTTAGAGCCTAAGGTAGAGGCAATGAAGGTGGCTCACCAAGATTCTGAGAGACATGTGGATAAGCTTAGTCATGGTGATTTGGACTCTCAGTTAGTTGTAGAGGATGAGGGAGCTAGAGATTGTGATGATGAGATAGTTTTAGCAGTAGCTTCTTCAGAGTTAGATGAGGATGAGTCTGATGTTGTCATTTAGAGTGTGGAGGTATACTCAGAGGTTAGTACATTGAGTATTATTGGTGAGCACATTCCTACAATTTTTGTTGAGGAACATGTTGTTGGGGTTGACACACATGTTTAGGATTTGGGAGTACCTGGTCTTGATGAGTTTGGGATACTAGTGGAGTCGAGTCTCCAGATTGATTCTTCTCACATAGATGATAGTGTGGTGTAGTTGGTTGTGCCACCTTTACAGAGGGATTAGTTTTGGTGTGCGGGGGAGTATGTTGATGCTTCCTCATATAATTTTTACTACACTAAATCATTCATGGAGTATTTGCTAGATAGTGCAGGTATTTGTCTGGACTCGCATAAGGTGATGAAAGGTGTTCTCATCTGAGGTGCTAGTGATATTAGTAGATTGGGTGAAGAGATTATAGTGATCCTTTCTACTATGCTACCTCACAGGTATTTTGAGGTGGGGTTTGTTGAGTAGATTGAACAGGGTCTTATCTAGCCTACAACCACTTGGAGTCAGAGATTAGAGCCATCTGTTGATTCCCAGTTTAGTGATGGTGAGCCAGTAGTGGAGCTTGGTAGTTCCTATCAGCATCATACGGTGGGGTATGCTCATTATTTTTCTTTTGACCCAAAGAGAATATTTGATTTCACGTAGGTGTAGATCGGCTCTAGTTTCTTACCATCCATTATGGGATAGATTGGCACCATATTTTGCATATGGAATTGGCAGTTTGAGTTGTCCATTCTACTTGGGTTATGATACTTCAAGATTTTTTTTCTCACGGGTTCCTGACTATGGCAGTTATGCTCTTGGAGTTTGCTTGAGTTACATTCCACAGTTTGGTTATGGATTCCTCTTTGTTCTATTTTAGAGGATATTACAAGAGTTGACATTGATTAACAGTAGTGTAGATCATAACTACATATGGGATCCAAGTGGATTGATTGGTTTGTTGTTTCGAGATCGCTTGGGGACAAGCAATTTCAAGAGGGGCAAATTGTCACGTCCCCTTTCTAGTGGACATCTTCAAACTTGATGATTAGCCTATTATGCGACCCTCGTAGGCTGAGAGGATGGATAGAGGGTCTTGATGGAGCTTGGCTTGGCTTCAATTAGCAGAATTTCTATAGTTGGCTTTCATTCAAGCTATTTCAGAGATGTTTGTCTGAGATCCTATTATTTAGGGATATTTGACATGTAACAGAGCACCTATATTTTTGTATGGTCATGTGCAAAACCACTCCCTGATTCACTAGCTTCAGTCAGTTCAAGGATCGGACATGTATTGAGGGATATATTAATATTTGATTGATTTAATCAAATATTAATTATTTAGCATATTTTAATTGAGAAACCCTAATTCTTAATTATGAAACCCTAATTAGGGCAAGTGTATCTTTTTGGAGGATATAAGGGTTTCTTATGGGGAGGAGGCCAATTATTGATTATGAGATTATTGATTTTAATATTGAAGAATTCTTCTGTGAAGACTGAGCCAAGGGTTCCAAGATTCCATTTGCATTGGAGAATGTCAACTCTTCAGTGTGTGTGATTTAGAGGTTGTGAGATATTAGCTGATTTATTGCCAGTTCAAGGGATAGCTTCATACAAAATTTATCATAGTATTTTAGGTATTTTGAGAGATAACTTCATACAAAAGTTATCACAGGGGTTTACAAGTTTGAGAGATAGTTTGATACAGAAGCTATCACAGATATTTTAGGTATTTATTTTATTAAGTTTGATTCAATAAATTATACGGATATAGCTTTTCTATATTAGAGCCATATATCTTCAGATTAGGGGTCTAACAAATAGGGTGTGCTTTATTGGTGGTTGTACAAAGTCTGTACAGATCCATACAGATTCACACAGAGACTGACATTGACAAGTAGAGATCCATACAGACTGACATTGGCCGACATATCACCAATGTCGATAGGTTAACGACCCCAGTCGACTAATGATGGTAGTATAACTGACATCGATGACTGTGTTTTTGACACATCAGGCTGAGACCTACCAGATTCAGGTTTTATTCCTAGTTTGTGGAA
Source organism: Torreya grandis (assembly GCA_037957365.1). Taxonomy (NCBI): domain Eukaryota; kingdom Viridiplantae; phylum Streptophyta; class Pinopsida; order Cupressales; family Taxaceae; genus Torreya; species Torreya grandis. The sequence goes on along the minus strand of JARHVA010007903.1, from coordinate 397,073 downwards.
TACTCAAGTTTTTTAGACCGTATTTGAATATTATTTTATATATATGATAGAGGATATCTATTGTAATCATCTGGATGAATAATAAGATTACTGATTTCGTAGTTAAGAGATTTACTGTGGTTTATTTGTTTATTTGAATTTATTCTACAAAATTGTATCTTTGTTCAGAGATTTTGTCTTTTTATATTCCGTATTTGAAGGGGATATTACATTGATCAAGGTGGGATCTTTCATGATGGCATGATTAATGGATTGAAAACTATCCTTGTCTAGCTGAACTTAACATTCTTATTGAGAGTTATAGTGATGGGTTTGGTTAGGGTAGAAAAATTAGGCACAAATCTCTTAATAAATTTGATTCTTCTTAAGAAGCTCCGGAAAATATTATTTCGACTTGGAGTATGAATATATGAAATCAATTTGAAACACTTTGGATCAATCATGAGCCCCTCTTTAGAAACAGTATACCCTGGTAGGGCACTTTCATGAGAAACAAAGATACACTTTCTAGGGTTTAGATATATTTCAAACTCTCAACACCTTTTAAATAATTTATCAAGATGGCCTAATTTATCCTCTATGTTCTTAGATAAGATATTTATGTCATCGAGGTAAACCAAGATTATGTTGTTGATGAGATCCTTAAATTCCATATACATGGCTCTTTGTAAAGTTTCTCGTATATTTTTTAATCCAGATGGTATCCATAGGTGTGTGAAGGTTCCCCACTTAGTGGTGAATGTTATTTTATAATTATCATATTATTTCAAAATAATATAGCTGTAGCTTAAGTAACCATATAATAATGATAATATATCTACACCTATAATTGTTTATAGGATATGCTCCATTAGAGGGAGGAGATAGTGGTCTTTGAGAGAAACTTTTTTTATGTCCTTGAAGTCTACACATAAATGGATTCACCCAATCTTATTCCATAGTGGGACTAAGTTGGTAACCCATGAAGAGTGTTTAATTTGGAGTATTATACTGGATTCAATGATATTTGAGAGCTACTTTCTCATTAATGGTTCAAGCTTTTAATTGATAGTCCTCTACTTTTGGTAGACTAGATGTGCTCTAGGGTCAAGATCAATTGTGTGTGGTGCGAAGCCCATATCAAATCCTCTCAAGTCCCTATAACTTCATGTAAATATATCATTATATATCATATGGAGCTCAATAAAGATCTTAATTTTTGGTGGGGATCATACACTTTTCTATTTTAGGACCCTTCCTATAGAAATGGTTACTTACACAGAGACCTCTTTTATTATCATGCTTTGCCTCTCTCCTTTAGGTTGGTAAATAGAATTGAAGATCATTTCTAAGATAACTAACCTTTTTGGTAGCTTTTTTCCCCTTAATTTTAGGACTTTATCTTCATATTAGGTTTATAGCTAAACATGGTTATTATCGTAGAACTCTACCTTATCCTATATGAAGACGATAATTTGTTCATCACTCTTAAACACCTACCAATTATCTACATTGTCAAGGATTACTAGTTTGATCATAAACCTGACAAGATACTCATGATCCTTTATTATGTTTCATAGGATGTCATAGTGTGCACCTACAATTATGAGTCTATCTATGTCAGTATTATATGATCTTGTTATGGAACTAATATTGAATTAATTGAAACCTTTGATCATATCCCACACTCTATGTTTTAGACCTTCATCCAGCCATTTTTTGTCATGTTCCATGCTCTAACCTAATTAACAACTACTTCACTATCACCCAATGCCTGTAGCACTATAATTCATTTCTTCTGCATAACTTGGAGGACTTGGAGCAATGCATCATATTCTATAGTATTGTTCATGCAAATTAATTAAAACCTAAAGGCATGGAAATATTTATCTTTTTGAGAGGAAATGATCATCTCACTATCTCCATCACCATTTTATCTCTAGGAACCATCGAACTATAATTGTAATGTACCTTCAAGGTTCTCCTATGTCTTTTACAAGCTTAGGTAACATAAAATCCTCCTCTAGTAAATAATATGTACATAACCTTGAATCTTATACATTATCATATGGATCACACTCATAATGTTTATGTGCCCATTCATCTAGTAAATCATCTAGGATATCTTCAAGTAGTGTTATGGCTTCATGGAGAATCAGATTCTCCTCCTAATTGAACATTACATAATTTAAATAAACTGGGCTGGGAGAGTATGGTTCAACATGAATATTTAAGATGGGTTCATCCCTGATGGTTTCCTTAGTCCTGTATCTAGTTTTTAGTAACATATGTGACTAGTTTGAAGATAAATATCCACTCATCTTTATGTTGAAGTCTTGAGAAAAGTATATGGTGAAGTAGGGAGGTAATTCAATGACTGTAACATCTTGAATCATTAAAAGGCTTGGGCATGCACGTAGTGTAAGATTCAATTCTTTAATGATTCTTATGGTCTTGAATATTTTTCCATCTAGCTGGACCACTCCTTTTGAAATAGGGGAATACACAATTATGATCATATCCTCAATCCTTTTTAGCATCACAGAGCTACTTGTACCTAAGTTGATCATGTAGCTCTACATTAGGTGTTAGCTGATAATCAAGGAGATATAAAACTAGGGTAACTTGGTGATACTACACACTTTCATTTCCTCCACTATGGGTTAAAATATACTTGCAAAGATGGATGGTATAAGTTATGATGTCTTGTATGCCTGAAAGCTTTTCAAAGCATCTTGTATCAAATTTCTTTGTGAAGAAATTTGCAAGAGTCTCCAACATAGTTACATTGAGTCTTACTTTCTTCATCTATTTGACTACGTTGAATGGAATTTGGGATCCTTTTGGTTGTGATTTTTAAATAATACCTCTTTTGTTTTCATTTCATATTCTATGCACACTAAAGGTTTTGTAGGACCCTTATCTTGTGTACCTGTGCACATGATATGGGGTATTTTAGGTAAAGGTACTAAATTTAGTAATGACTCCTCTATCACTCACTTTTTAAATATTATATTGAAAGAAACTACAGTGTTTCCTACACAAATATACCATACTAATTTATATATTTAAATTCATCCTCTTTCCATTTGATAAGAGTAAACCCATCTTATTACTATGTTGGTGCTTGAACTTCTCCTTCATCCAGGGTTATGGTGTTCATCTATATTTTAGGTTATGATAAAATTTACACCATGATCACTTGGTTCATGACTCTATTTTTGCATTTATCTTGATTATGTGATTTAATGCATAGGAAATACCATTGGGGGTCCTATAAAATATTTTTTTTCATGGGTACAAAGGCTATATATGTGCCAACATCATTAAATTTTTACACATAAGGTGGTCTATTGTATGTGATCTAATTTTGTGTTTGTGCATCACCTTGGTAATAAGGTATACTTGACTTGTATTACTATGTGAAGGATTAATAAGTTATGGGATACTATATTTTCTACCTTTTACGGGAGACAAGCTCATTTCTAAAGCTTTTCAACAGTGTTTTAACCTCATGTAATTCATTAGGGGGTGTAGTAGATGAAGTTAGTGGTCTTAATTAAATAGGGATAAGTATTAACATAGGATGTATAAATGGTTGGATAGTATGAGATTCTATGATTAGGGGCGTAGGGGGTCTAGGCATAATTTTTCCTACATAGATCAAATAATTATTTGAATGTACAACTTCATAGGCATCAAGTAATATTGCACCTACCATTGATTGAATCATCATATCTATACCACTGTTAAGATATTTTAAAAAATATAAATATTTAGTATTGGGAGATGGCTTACACAAGGGTGGGATCATGTTTGAGACCCTCCAGAATGTGAAGTATAAATAAACCATCATATTTTGTAGGCCTCACTTTATAGTTGTGATTTTCTCTATCTAGGTTAAGTGGCCAGTCTGGTCAATGAATTACATCCATATTTCCTCACCATGTTCATCCTAGTTATGAATATAATTTGGTCTCAAGCCTCAGTAGCACTAAAGTGCTTTGCCTTTGAAAGAAGAGGTAAGCAACCTAACTATAACATTTTATTTAATAACATGGTGCAATCAGTAGATATTCATGATATCTTGAATATGATCTATATTTTAACTTCCATTCTCCCTAGTGAATTAGGATAAAATTTTTAGGTTTACAAATAGAATGTCATCATATTGGGCAAGAATTAATGGACTAATTCTATTAAAATCTATAAATAATTTGTTCCTCTATGTAAGAAAGAATGGGATAGGGAATAATATCCCCCTAGGTGTGGGTAACCTTCCAAATGGGGGTGTATAATAAGATCTAGGGGTTTATTTCCTTGAACTAATCATTCTCCTGATAGGGGATGAAGATGTTCTTACACTTCTTTTTTATAAGGCACTAAAATATTAATGAAATGGAGATTAATACCCTTTGTAGATGATATTGTTTGTCTTAGCATGTAGATAGGGGATGATATTTATGAATTATGATTACATAGATTTTTTATGTTCTCTTAATGAGTGTTTGAAACACTTTTTATCTAAGGGCAACACTAATTACCTAACTCTTTCTTTAAACTGATCCCACTAGGCATGCCAAAAACTTTTTTTTTTGAAACATGCACCAATGGACATTCTAAAGTATTAGAGGTTTTAAGAATAGGGCGTATAGTATTCATACCTTATGTAGGGTGAAAAATCATTTGATGTTGGGTGTCGAAGTTCTATCTCTCACATGCACATGAAGGGCATCATTTTTATCCTCACAATGATGGGAATGTCCCCAAGGTAGATAGTGTTTTATCCTCATCAATTTTATTGGTTTTATCTACCTTGGGATGGTAAATATAGTCTTTAAATTCTATTTTGGTGTCACATACATGCTTCTTAAATTATTTTTGGTGATTCATAGTTGGGATTTAGTGGTAGGATTTTTGTTTATCCACATGCATGTCTAAGAATGGTAGATTATTGGAATAGTCAGAGGGGTAACATGTGATCATATTTTGATGTATAATAGATACATATGTATTTAATTACCTCACAAAGCCTTTAATTCCACTCAACTAATTTTTAACTACCCCTTTATACATCACTACCACTTGCCAATCAATGTGTTGGTTTATCTTGAACTACCACATCATTACTAAGCATCAAATAGTAAACATTGCCTTACACCTTTTAGGAATGTATACACACTAAAGGAATTTTATCTATACTACATATTAAGATATGAGTTAGAAATAATTAGATATATATAATTTCTCTTTAGGGTGTATGAATTTTCTCCCTTCTTTTTTAGGTCTCCTTTTGGTAATCTTATCCATTAGATTCTTTGTACTAAGGCACATATTAGATGATGTAGTAGTATGTGCATAACATAGATCACAATCCATGATTTATGAGAGTGCATAAGTTGAATGGAATTTATTCTTACACACCTCCCCATGTACCATCTAAATGTTAAGAGTTTTACACCTTTGAACATATACCCTGTATAGCTTATGTAATGAAGGATCCCTGCATGGGGTTCATCTTATAATCTCCTTATGAATGCAAGTTGACACTGAGTCAATTTGTCAATCTATGTTGACTACTTTAGGTATGGGTTCAAATGAGATGCATTTATATATGAGATTAGGCTTTTATAAAATCACTCTAAAACTAAGGCACTAGGCTTATGTGAAATCAAACTCAAGAGCTTAGGTACTCAGAAAGTTAAACTTGTATGAAAGTTTAACTTGAAAAATATGCCAACCACCTTTAGATGGAGGAAGGCACACAACTACTGAGAATGCCTAGGTAATAAACTAAACTTAAAAATAAAAGAAGACCGATGTGTCATGCACATTGCCCCCAATCACTAGTGTTTGAAACATGGATTCCAATCTATAAGTTATGTCAACTACCTAATCTGAAACTTGAAGTGAAATCCATCATGTCACACATGATACCCCCTATATCTAGATTCCTTGTGAAAAATATACTTCAATTGTTGATTTTGACTGATCTAGATGTGCAAAAATTATAGTTGAGCTAAAATTTTTGCTTGTTACTAAAAAACCTATGTGTTTTTATATTGGGACAAGAGTGAAAAAATTAAGACACCCTTATGTTTGGTACTATTGGCCATTTTTAGTGTTATTTTCATGTGATGAAATTGGTTGTTGATCTAGAATTGTCATTATTTTTCTATTATATTTTGACTAGTTTGACCTCTACATTTTGAATTAGGTGATCTAAATGTTGGTATTTTGACTGCTAGGATATTTGACCTCTATGACAAAGCCCTTATTTATTTCCCCCTATTTTGAGGGTAGGAATGATTGAACCTGTAATGATTGCCCTCAAAAGAAAAAATTTTTGTAAGTGTGTTATGTTGCATAGATACATGATATAATAATGATATTTGATAATATATCTCTAGATATATAAATGTTTGTATTGATAGATTTTTAGATCAATAAGGGTATGCCTAGATAGATATAAAAATATAAGAATATGTGCAATATAATGAACTAGAACTAGAAATGTTAGATGTTAGTTGTTAGTTGGAGGGATGGAGCATGATGTCCATCATGGCATCCAAGAAAGTAAGAAAAATTCATGATATACATCATGCCATTACAACAATAAAAAAATCAATCAATCAAATAAGTATATGAAGAAATAATCAAGAAACATACAAGGGTGGCTAAGGGGCCAAGTAAACAAGGGACATGGACACATGTCACTCAAACTAGAAAGTAATCATACAAGACATGTTAAAATGCCACATCCATGTATAATTTGAAACAAGAAAAGATTGGCATGAGTGTCATAGGCATATAAAAGAGTACATAAAAGGGACATTGGAAAATGTAAAAAGGTACACACACATGAATAGAAGTGAATGACATTGGGAACTGTCCCAAGCCACACATAAGAAAAAAAACTAGAACTATAAATGCAATCACATCTATCTACACAAAGAAAGAAAGGAAAGTATGTAAAAATAGGAAAGGTAAAATCACATATAACTAATCGAATCAAAAGTGAAAGTATTTAAGACATGTTTAGTACATGACTAGGTCTATGCTAAGAAATATACAAGTGCAAGATACTTTTGAGTGTCAATTTGGTATTCTAGTAAGTAATGTATGTCAACATTATAACTAGAGGTTGTGGTATAAGAATGACATAACCTAGATGGTGTAGTCATGTGGAAGATTCCCCCAGTGGGAGGATGTATGTTGATGTGTGTCTTGAATGTATAAGTAAGATGTCCCCTCAATGGGTAGAATGAAGCAATCAAGGAACTGGAAGTCACTACAGACACTCAAACAGGATCAACTAATGCATGGTAATGTTGATAATCAAAAAACAATAGCATACAATAACAAATGTAAGTCTAAAATATTATTAGAAATGTAAAACATGGATGATGCATACAATCTAATTTTTTTTGGTATTTTTAAAATATTTGAATGTTTTTGTATTTTGATATTTTGTATTATTTTTGTATTTTTTGAAATTTTGAACTATGTACAATCAAGCAAAAGAGATTATGTAAAATCAATGCTACAATAGGGTGATACTTGTTGGGTGCATATTTTTTCCTCAACTACTAATGTTAAAATGGGTATATCAACCACAAAAAAATGAGATTTATACAAAAAAATGGGTGTGGTTACCATAGCACAATGAGATAAATATCTCCTCTCAGCAAGGGGAGGTTCCCTATAAACTATAATATACTAATATAAAATGAAAATATATATGGGGTGAAATCATACCATCCATCTCTCTTTCTTTAGAGATGATGTTCAAAAAATAAAGGAGAATTCTAGTGTAATTACTAAAGGCATTTATCTTCTTTCAGAAATGATGTTTAGTAAATAGCAAGAATTCTTCCATGGGTAGTAACTAGATCCACAAGAAACCCACAAAAGCACAAAGTCTTTCATTGTTTCTCCTACTGATTTAGGACAAAGTAACATAGTAGTATGAAGTGTAGCACAAAGTATCCACTGAAAACTAAAATAGAGTAAAAGATTACGAAGGATAAGGGGAGCTCAAAATCTCTCCAATATCCTGGAATGTAAAACACATAGACTAAAGACAATTATGGCAGCACAAAGTATCCCATAGTTGACTTCAAGACATCTTTCATTTTATTTCCACTTGTTCTACTTATTTTATTAAATGGACAAGACTATATTTAGGAAAAATACATAAGAATTATTTCCTAGATAACACAAGATATTTCAACACAAAGTCTGAAAGGTCACTTTCTTTCTCATTCACTTGATAAAATATGATTAACAGTTTAAGCAATAAGTCTCAGGAATGCCTTTCAACTTGGGTAGAGTTTTTATTCTAATAACAAAGAGATCTCCTTTATTTAAAATGAGAGATTAATATATATATATATATATATATATATATATATATATCATCCAAAGAAAGACTTTGGCACTTATTTTCACAAAATTGCCCATGTTGCATTGAATGCATTAGAAAGAGGATGTTCTGTGTAGGGGCCATGCTGGAGCAGGTTACTAGTCTTGACTTTGGCATTCTAAATCATCTCAAATGTTTCCTCTGAAGCATGGGTTGCTTGGTCTTCTTTATGATGTTTACATGGTTGTCCATTCACCTTTACTCAATGAATAAAAATAGGTTGTGCCATTGAATGCTTGCACTCTCTGAGGTCCACCTGGTGGACTATTCCACCTACTAGAATAACTCTTCTACTGATATTTTTGGATTCTCTATTTGATTCCCTCTTTCCTTGCTATATTTTTTCTCTTCCTACTGATTTGAGCTCTTGGGGCTATCTTCTCACCTTCTGCTAGTTTCTTCAGCTCCTTCCTTGGCTAGTCATTGAGTTTTTTCTTAGGTCTATACTATTTTAAAAACAATGGTTATTTCATCACCCTAAATTTGACATCCATAGGGACATCATTAGCCAACTAAACCATTTTGAATGTTGAACCTTTGAAACTTTTGGATTTCATCAGTTTAATGGTTTAATGGTTCAAAGTTTAATGGTTTGGCAGTTTGGTGGTTCAATGTTTTGTAAAGAGTTGCATTCACATAGTCTTCTTTAGGAGTTCAATGTATTATTGAGCCAATTATTTGAACCATTTTCTCTAACTTTGAACTTTGAATTTTGAACACTTTGAATGCATTAAATCTTTGAACTCATTGAACCTTTGAACTGGTGAACTTTTTAGAGTTTAATGGTTCAATAGTTCAATAATTCAAAGCTTCATTCCAAATCATTGACCCTATCATTTAACCTTTTTGATTTGAACCTCAGCATTGAACCATCCTTAATAGTTTTTAGGAAATGCCTTGATTATTTTTCTTTGCAAAATCCCACCTTTTGAAACTATGATTTATTTAACTAAAAAGGCTTGTGTGATTCAATAACTTGATTGCTCATAACATTTTTTGAGAAAGAAAGAGACCATTTTGGCCTACATGACCAAAATGGTCAACATGTTTGTCCACAAAAACAAGTGATAGATTTTGGGAAGAACAATACTAATCAATGAGTATCATGTGAGACCAGCTATCATGGTGTCATGTATCAAGAAGATGAATCATGCATTAATGTGAAGCATGATGAAAATGCTGAGACTATAGCTCTAAAATTTGTTGATGTTGATGTTTTGAAATCTCTACAGTAGAAATTGATTGTGGGGTCCCATTATAACTGCGAGAAGTAGATGTGATTGTAGGGATATTAAGGACCCATTTGGAATTAGGAGAATCTCTCTTAACATGTGATTTATGTGTAGACCCATGAAATATCAATGAAACTATTATGGGTGTGAAAAATATGGCTAGAAGATATTTAAATCCTAAAGCTATGGGGGTATATTAACCCTGTGTACTAGTGATGGATACCTCAACTATGTCTAAATCTATACCAGAGGAAGAATTGTAATTGCTGTGGAAAATGAAACTGGTAGAGAAGCTATAACTGGTGACTACCAAGAATTTGGATTTAAAGTAGGAAGTGGTAACTCATATGGAAATCCACCAACTATAATAACCTAATTATCATGAATGAATTTCATGTATCTATGAACTATAGATGGTACTACTCAAATTTTATGAATCCATGGGTGACCAAGTAACATATCAAAAATTCCTACATTAGGAACCATGATAAAATGTGTGATCACATGTGTTAGAATTGTTTGTAAAGGAAGTACAATCTCACCCAATAAACTCTATATGTTCCCACTAAATCCATTGATAACTATATCTATCAAGGAGATATCTTGATTTGAATATCCCAAATGTTTTAATAATGTAATGGTGCACATGTTGACACTAGAACCATTATTGATGAGAACATTATTAATGGGCTGATTATGAATATATGCTCTGATAAAGAGTGCATTATAATATTAATTATCCACCACAATATCTTGATCTAAGAAGGATATCGAATGTGTAATTGGAACTCTAAACTCATACACACCAATCATACAACTCAAAATATGTGAGTCAATTAAAGGTGCTTGGTATTTAACTGGGGGTAGATGTGCATGATATGTATGGTGAACCCTTGATGTGTCCATTGTATCCTATTTTGATTACTATGGATATATCTTTGAGAATATTTTCAAAGATTTATCTTGTGTTAGTTTTTCCTTTCGAGGCTCAACTAAAGTGCCAAGATCAAGTAGGTTGTCATCTATCAAGTCCTATATCTTATGTCTCAAATTGATGCACATATTTGTAATGTCACCTGGTACCCTATGGTAATCACAAAATTACTATTGAACATGTCCCTTGGGAGAGAGGTTTGGTTGGATCAACTTTGTAAATAAGAAGGAGAGATATGATGTTACAAACTAAAAGATACTATAAAACCCTGTCTGGAGGAACTGGAAGATGTGATAAAGTATGTCGATGGGGTACTGATAAAACTATACACTAAGGAGGCTCTAAAGCTACATTTACTATAGGTTGACTCTACCTATTTGTGTCATTGAACTTGACCTTGCATGGGACTTTACTATTACTTTTTTTAGTTATGTTTGGAATGCCGGTGTACTTGAGTTTGTCCATTAAAATTAGTTTCACTTCCCTTTCTTTAGTGTATAACACAATTTAGTGAATGAAGAGAATAACTTGAACATAATTGATTCATGAAGTGTTGGTAGAAGAATATATTTGAAGAGGTCCTATAACTCCTAATCTACCATGGGACTAGTCTTCTTGGGCAAGATCGTCTTATACTAAAGAACATATTCTATGAGATGCTCATTTGATTTTTATTTTTGTTATGAAATTTGTGCATAAAAAACCTTATCACCATTTTTGATACTGAAATGTGCTAATAACATATCAACTAAAGGATTGAATGCATGAATTGACTAATTTGGTAGACTATAGAATAATTGTAAAGCATAATCCTTTAGGATTTATGGAAATAACTTGCTAAGTAGCCAGTCATTGGGTACATAGTTCAATCATGCTACTTGAAAGGCTCTCAAGTGTGTCTCTAGATCACCCTTTCCATCATAAAGAGTAAGTTTGGGTTGAACAAAACCTTGTGGCGAGGATGTAGAAGCAATGTCACATGCCAATGGTGTATGTAGAAGAGAAAAAGAATCCAAATCTTACATATGTCTAGTGGTACCTTGATCAAGATGTAACACCTTGGATTGAAGATATCTTATCTCTTACATAAGGGTTGACACATTAGGAGAGATGGATTTAATAGTTATAACTACTATCATAGAGGTAGGTTAGGATGTTATAAGGGGGTCATTGAGACATAGTTGCACCCATAGTGTCATTTTCAACCGGTTCCTTTACAGGGATGGAAAACTCAACTTGTTTGGCCTTTTTGCTTTCCATGATAGATTTTAAAACTAGAGTATGATCTTTAGTCTATTACTTAAGTATTTCTTTAAAATTTTAGAGGATCAAATATTTGTTGATTATGACTTCATTATCAATAATGGTTGGAAGTGGATTAGGAGTCTAATATAGTGGAGCATGAACATAAGTGTGTACATCATTAGTGGTATTCTCATATTGGTCATTGTTCGAATCATTCTCATTAAAAATGGTGTGATTTGGATGAGTAAAATCTATAGTTGGAGTTTGAACTAGTTGTTTATCCATAGTATGTGGTAAATTTGAAGGAATCTAGGTGAATTCAGGAGGATTACCACTAAGTCTTGAAATTCATTTTAAAGGAAGAGATGCAAGGAACTAAGGTGGCACAAGTAAAACAATTTCAATAATAGTAGAAAATATTAAACTAATATAATCTATACGTGGAACTAGAATATGCATAGAAAGGATACAGAGCTCCTAAATATTTAAGGTGATACCTCAAGAATCAAAATAGGAGCTAGTACATGTAACTAAGGTGTTTTAGTGATTTTTTTAAAATTAATATTATATTTTAAAATTTTGATATGAATTTATATAAAAATTGTAAAATTTCACTTAAAAATTTTAGGAAAAATTAGAAAATATTTCTAAAATTAGTAATATATTTTTCCTAGTGTTTAGAATGTGTTTGTATGCAAAAAGGATCTAGTATGTACAAACTAGTGTTTTAACAAAATATATGATAATTTTTTTATTAAATTTTATATTTATGATTTTTAAATATAGGAAAAATGAGGAAATTATGTCAAAAATTAAAAATTATTTACCCTAGGGTTTTTGTGTAGAATTTGAAGTAAGTTGGGTTCACCAAATGTTTCATTATTTTTTAGAATAATGGAGTTTTATTCCTAATTAAATAAATAGGTATGAGTAGGGTAAATTAGTAAATAATTTAAAATAATTAAACCACCAATGTGTGCAAATAGATTGTATTTTTACCTTTTCTAAAAATAGTAATCATAGAGAGAAAATCAAATGTACCTAGAAACTAATTGAGATGGATGTTACAGGGTCTAGAAATTTATGTATAAGCTTGGGAGACTATCACAAACATGATCTTGAAGTTCATTTATATATTGGATAGGAGTGATAAAAGTGGAACACCCTTATATTTGGAACTATAGTGCTTTTCTAATTCTATTGTCCAAGTGATATGAGTTTTCTAGGTTCTACTCAATAGGTCTATGTTACCCTATCAGTGACATATCAAAGTCCAAAAGTCTATGAAGCTCATTTTGTGTCTATTTTAATCTTAAAATCCTTAGGATCTATTTATGATTAAACTTGAGTGGCAACTTGGTAAAGAGATAAAAGGGGTTAGTGTGTAAAGGATTCATTGGATGCACTTCACACCCCATGTGTGGGAACACTACCTACATACCAATACATTAAGGAGGGATCAAGCTAGTGTAGTTCTTCCATTGAAGTTCTTGGTGTAATTGTGTATGAAAATACAACTAGATGTAAAAATAGGTGTAATTGTAATGACTAAAGATTGGTGTAAAGGTTTGAATAAGATTTAAATATTGTTGGAAGGCTATATGCAGAGAATAGGGAAGAGTGCTTGAGTAGTCTTGCTTGTATTCTTGCTTCTCTCTTGTAAATGAGTGTCAACCCTTATAAATGGCCTTTAAATGGCCTTTTATAAGTGATTTAATGTTTGTGGGTTAAATTAATTCTCATTAGGGTGACATGAATTAGGATAAGGATTTAGAAAAATATGACCATTTCAGCCAACTTTGCACTTGGACAACAGTGCCAGAAATAAGACACCCTAGGTTTCAACACTCTCATCTAATTCAGGCACTATTGTCAAAGGGAATGAGACCTAAGGGGATATATTTGGGCCTAAAATAGCTACTTAGGTATATAAGGGTTAAGTATAGAAGGTTGTGGATGACTGGGAATTAGTTAAAGAAAATCCTAAAAGGGTTGTGGAAGCAAGTAGGAGGACCCTATGGATTAGGTATCTTTGGCCACACTCAAGTAACAAAATTTATCATTTTATATGACTACATTATATCTCCACCTGGTTAGGGTTGTAGTAAGCTCTTAAAGTCCCTTTGACCTTTTCAACCTTATTTGACATAAGAGGGAAAGGTCTCGTTAGGAATTATAGAGACTTTTCCAACATTTGAGACCTCCTTCCAGCTAAAATATGAAATTTTCATACTCACTATGTACTATAAAATAGAAGTGGTTGCTTTTAAAATTCTTGTTAAGATCCTTGTGTAATGATTTAGTGATTTGACCACTTGAAATCTTTCATCCCCAATATGGTGTAGAAGGTGAAAATTTTATTTTTCCTTAAATAAAACAAATTTATTCCATGTAAATACTATCTCAATCATATTAGACTCAAAATGAGTCACATTAATCACTCAAACACTCCAAAAGCCCTGATTTTACATAAAAACCTTGCATTTTATCTCTATTCCTTGTAACCCTCCACAAAACTAAACCTCCTTGTGAAAAATAATGTAAAAATTATATTAAATAAATTATCATATATTTAAGGACCTAGTATCCCCTAAAAAATCCAAGTCAAATTTGGTGACCCAACTGTAAGTGTAAGTTCACTTATTACTCCATTTTCTATCTCTAATTACATCTCCTTTAGTGCTTTAGGCCTAAAAGATAGAGATATTGAAACAAAGGAATACCACACATTTTAAATATCCCAAAATAATTTTATTCAAATTAATTTTAATATTAATTTTATCCATATCAACTTTTAAGGTCTGTAACCTTGTGTAGGTGTGTAAACCATGAAATGACAATCGGCAAGCTCTTTCTTCAATGGTACCCCCAAACTACCTTTCAATTATTGGTTTTTATGAAGACTTACATGGAAATTTGAATTAATTTTTTACTATAATCTATATAATAAAACCCAATTCAACTTCCATATTTATTCTTTTGTGTTCAATTACTCAAAAACTTGTATTTCACCTCAAAGACCCGTAAAACACAATATTTAAAACAATTTGTATAGTTCCAAGTATATAAAATTAATTAATGAGAACATACTTGGAGATATAAATGATGTTAAAGAGTTTTAAAATTTCATTTCAAGTTTTTAATACTGTGTAACAGATCAAACTCTCTCAAGAAGTCAAAATTAGTCTTCTAAGTAGACTGTCAGTGGCTCATCTTCTCAATGATTGTTCATAAAGGGTAGGGCCTTTCGTCAAATTATTCCAAAAGTATTTTCATTATTATATATGTATTTAAATACACCTTATATAGTTACCCATTTTTAGGTATTCAAGTAATATCTAATCAAATTGTTATGCTCTTCAGCCTGGCAAACTACTTTTGGTGAAGTCAAGGAGAGAAAATGAGCTATAAATGGTAGTTTTGAGTTTGATTTTGAGTTTAAACACCTTGGGGAGGTATGAAACATTATTTTTTACCATATCCAATGGTAATATTCATAATTTATTCCCTCTATATCCTATTCAACATCGGGTTTGTGAACAAAATAATGCTTTTGACCCTAGATGTTGCATTCTTATATTTTATCTACAATGAAGACATTTTTATAGATCTATGAACTTTTTCAATGTGTAATTCACTCTCTAATACCCATTGAAAACTTTAATTGGCTTTGAGGAAGCTATTTTACCCCCTCTTAGTCCTAATGCATAATCAATAATCATGGTATAAGCTTATTATAGTGTTCTTATAGGTTTCATTACCTCTATGGAGAAGGTGAATGGAATGAAGACATTGAATAGGCCCGTGGACACATAATTTACCTATTATCACCTTGTGAATTTGTTCCATTTTCAACCTTAGTATCTTAAGCAAGATATCTCTATGCATTTACTAATAGGCATGATTGTGTCATCCTAATTATGTGACTATGACTTTATAGTAGGCCTACTTCATTATTCTCTTATGATCCTTCTCAGTTAAATATGAATGGAGATGTAGGTTAGTATCCTTTACAATTATTAAAATAATTTTCACTTTTCATTCACTTTGAAAACATTCCTAAAATCTAGATAATGATGCTCATGCATGTAGGTCTCTATTTATGTCTTATTTTCAGTGTTGTTCTTCTACAAGAAAGGTGTACACACTTTTATGATCTTTAGAAAGTATTGGAATCTTATTTGTGTTGTTTTTACACATTTAAAACTTACTCAAAACCTTACATTTATCATAAGATACAAATTTTCTCCTTTTTAAAATCAAACTAGTTATTTGTAGTCATTTAGGTATTTTGACTGCAAGATTGAGATTTAAACCTCTTCATATTGATCCTCTGGTGATTTTAAATGACATAAAATGAATTTTTATGATTCACTAGAGCTATATTAAACCTCATTCTTGGAACAAATATTGTATGTGACCTTTCTATCATATTATGCCAAGATTGCTTTTGGTTATAGAAGCATTCTTGATCTTTTGACTAAAATATAATATTCCACTTATTTTTAGTACATTGGTGACTTAAACCAATGATAGAGGCTTATTATTATTTTATTCTTGACCTATATAACCTATTATGTCCACAAACCATATCATTAAACTTGCATTTTCTCCCTTTAATCTCATGACAGGCCTATAATTACTCATTTAGGCATATTGATTGTCACCTTGAGACCTGAAACTTCTTTGTATGCATATTTTCATATTTTATGGTTTTTTTAAATTTAAAATTTTTTATCCTTTTATTTATTTATTCTTTACAAGCCTTATAATACATCTATCTATTATAAGTATTTTTTTCTCATTTAGGCCTTAGTAGGCATGTAGGTGGCTATTTAGGCTTTCTTGAGTGTATACTTTGATAGTGAGTTTGATTCAATATTAGAATTCAAAATATATGGGAAATTTTATAATGTTATTCTTTATTCAACCACCCCTTTTGAGTCTCTTGAAAATTTTCTTAATAACTTTGGTCACCATAACCATTGGTACCTTTATTCATCAAGGCCTATGATAGGCCTGAAGGTGGCATTAGGCCCAAATTTCCTTATCTTATTAGTGACTTACACCTTATGAGATTATTTTAATAATAATTACATGGGGATAAATTTAACTCTATAATAAATGGTCTCTTTCAATCATGTCATAAAGACCTGAGTATGGAATTGAAGCATATTATGAATAATCTGATCTTTTATCCTTATGAGTATCATTAATCACATTGATTACTCTTATAGAATTATTTGAAAAAACATAATGATATTATAAAAACCTATTTATCTTCATTGATCCTTGATAAATCAATAATTTTATTCATAGTTTTATTTCTCTCACACAACTTGTAAGTGTCCGTTTAAGCTTTTAAGCATAACTAGATATTTTGAGCCTCATGAGCATGATTTTTCAATAACTTTGAGATTTTAAGAGTATTTTTATTATAACTACTGATTTTCATGATCTTTAATCCTATCTACATTATCACTTATTGACCATGGTGTTCTTTTACCTTTCTCATTAGAACTTGGGAAAAACATATGCAAGCATGCTTATGAGTGATCTCTTGAGCCTTATTATGAACACTCCTCTTAGAAATCATATGAAATATATTAAAATTAGAGTTATATTTGATCTCATTTCCTATGACTTATAATATCATCTAATTACCTCACTAGGACCCTTTCACATTTGAATCTCATGCTTTTGAAATTGCACTTCACCAAATACATCATCTCACGTGAAGATCTCTACAGGAAACCATCCTTCCAGATGAGGGCACATGAACTTTTTTTTTTGAATTTAAGAAGTGTAGAATGACTAACATAGACATTTAGTAAATATTAAATATGAAAATAGTCTCTAGATAACATAAAACATGATTTAGAGGTGCTTAAATAGATCATTCACAAAGACACAATAGGAGACCAATTTTATTTTATAAGTATATTTTAAAAATTAGATACCTTATGAATCCAACATTTAATAATTAATATTTTACCCTAAAATCACTCCACCATAACCATTTTTCTCCATCGAATTCTAAAGTGAAGAAACAAAAAAACATTAACATCATATAGATGAATAAGCCATAATGACCCCCTTATAATCTTAACAATTGTTCATAAAGATGGGGAAATGAATATGATAACCAATACCAAAAATGTGAATGTCATTAGGTTCCATATCATTTCCCAAGATATTTTTTCTTGGCATTCTCTAGCTTAGCCATACCAAGCAAAAATTCCCCACCTTCAATGAGTTGCCAAAGAGGTTGATAAGGGAGAAAATAAGGTTTTATTCATTTTACCTAGTAAAACATCTTCCAAACCATGTATCTGACCGAGAGGGGGATAAATTAAATCTTTAAGTCAATTTAAATTCAACTAATTTCTAGAAACTTGTACATAAGCCTCAAAAGATCCTCTTTTAACACTAAAAATGTCATAATTACTTAAGTACCCTGATGTAAATTATTAAAAAAGTGTTAATAAGGCATCCAAATGTTTTAAAAAAATGTCTCATGATGTATTCTAGCATTCTTCTGATGCTTGACTACAATTAACTTTGAAAACACACTCTGAAGACATAGAATTAGCATTCTTCTGATGTTTGACTATAGTTAACAAAGAATATCACCAACCTATTTCATAATTTTTAAATCATTACATGACCTTGAAACATGCCATAAGACTTATCAGGACATTCTATACTCTTTTTACCTTCTGAGACAACTTGAAATAGGCCAAGAAGGGACTAAACAAGCACAAAGCTATGATGAACACAACCTTAAATTTATAAAATTTACCTTATACTATGATAATAAAGGTTTAAAGTGACCATTGAAAGGTAATTACAAGACAAAAACAATTACCAATATCATAAATGAGCATGACAATCAAAGTTTCAAATTGTAAGTGTGATAGTTTGACTTTAGAGGTCAAACTTGTCAATAGTTGACATTTAATGATGGCAAGGGTTATCCTAAACATCATCTTTGATATTTTTATGTGCCAAACCTTTATTATGTCTCAAATTATAATGTTTTGACCAAACTATTTCCAAGGAATTTTAAATATTGTGCTTTAAGGCAATTATATGATTTACCAACTCAATTGGTAAATGCGTTAAAACCCATTATAATTTTTTTTCACACACTTGTCTATTAGCATTAATAAAAAAAATTCATATAGAAAAATTTTAAAGATAAAACATGGTACCAGTTAACCTATTAATGAGTATGTCTTGATTTAAAAGACAATGTTAGCTAAAATGACTATAGACACTAGAAAACTATACACTTGCAGCTCTAGGTGTTTGAATGCCTCAAGACCACCTTAAATCCTCCTAAAACCTTCCTAACTACTTTTTACACCCTAAAAACTTAACCAAAGTCCCTATTATACTCATTTATATTAAAAAAATATTATTTTAAAACACCATTCAAAAGTAGTTTTTGAAATCACTATTCATAAAACACTATTCACCATCACTATTCACCATGGGACCCACACTCACTATTCATGATGAAATGGTATATGACATGGAAAGTGGAATGGCATGTGACATGGCATATGACATGATAAATGACATGATATGTGACATGGCAAAATGACATGGCAAAATGATGTGGCAAAGTGATGTGGCTTGGTACCCCACCTTTAGCCCCTTTTTATAGGATGATTAATGACCTAATCAAGGGTCCCCACTTGAAATGGGTCAAATTTATCCTCAAGGGTAATTCATTTGAATTAGTTTTGCATTTTCACATGAAAATAGACTTTCAAATTGACTTACATGCCCCTTTCACACCTTGGGAAAAATAGAGCCCCCATTTTGGGATTCTTAGCCCCAATAAGAGACTTATAAAACAAAAGTGGAATATTCACACATCTAACCTTGAATCACCCATTACCCCATGAAAAATGGCACCATATCTGGTGGGATAACTCTTAAAAGTCATAAATGAGTATAAATAAGGGTGTAACAAAGTCTTCGGTCCCATTTTTAAACCATGTACATAATTACTTTTAAACTTGGACTTCCATGCAAGGCAGGGAGAATTTAAAAACCTCATATGAATATTTCACCAACCCCAGCCTTGACTTTGGGTAAAAATTCACCATACTTCTAAGATTCCCTCGTTTGGCATATTTCCTTACAAAAAAACTACAAATACCCCCCCTCTCCTTCACCCAAGGAAGAGGTTGAAAAGTGAGAGTATTGCTGACAAAATGTTATTGAAGGTGTTCATCCATTTCAAAGAGGTAATTAATATTCCACATCTTGGAGGAAAATAATTCAAAGTAATGAAGCTCTACCTAAATTTCCTCAAGACATCTTCATCAACAATCTTCAACAAACCATCTTCATCAGTAAGCATCTACAAACATTGAGGTAATATTTTATTTTATTATTTCAATTTATTTATCTATTTACTTTTGGCCTCCCTTACCTTAACCTTTTCACTCCCTTCATGATTCTTTTCTTCATCCCTTCCTCATCTTAACATTTACAATTTTACCCATTTACCCCATTTTGCCTCTTTTCCATATTCCTCACTTGACCTCTTTCACCTCTTTTCCACACTCAACATATTATCTTCTTTGACTCATATATCCAATTAAGTTTTTTTTATATTTTTAACCTTGGTATTTTACCCAACCCAACAAAATAATCCTTTTGACCCTTAA
Organism: Torreya grandis; assembly: GCA_037957365.1. Taxonomy (NCBI): domain Eukaryota; kingdom Viridiplantae; phylum Streptophyta; class Pinopsida; order Cupressales; family Taxaceae; genus Torreya; species Torreya grandis. Next base: position 376,571 of record JARHVA010007903.1, on the reverse strand, counting down.
AATTTTACCCAAACCACAAAACTATGGCCTTGCCTTGACTATTTTTAGCATGTGCTAGATTTAGTCATTTTTCTTTGAATAAGTATTGCATTTATTTTTTTAATTATCATTAATTAAATTGATATTACCTTTCTTTTGTTTTACCATATTCTTTTGTTTTTAGGGGTGTGGATTGACAACCATCCAAGGAAGCTTTAGCTTCTTGGATCTATCATATGTTAGGTGGTCCACCCTACATCTTTGTCTAACCAACAAGCTTGTGGTAGTGTTGTCTTGTTGCAGGTATTCATTGCAATAAAAAAATGAGTTATCTCTTCATCTAGTCATCAATGAGTGCATGTTTACCAGGTTCACACCCTTCATCTTGTGTTTCTATCTTTTCTCATTAAAAACTAAGAAAAAAGCAAAAATTTACAAAAACTTTTTGGCATGCCCGATGAGATCTAACATCATCTAGGTGCCCTTTTATTCCAATTTTTCATATTTTTCATTTGCATGATCTCCTCCTTTATTTCATGCTCATGAAATCTGAAATCTGAAATTTCTTTTGGCATAAACAAAATCTTTACGTTATTTTATGTTCATCAAATGAAATTTGAAATCCAAAATTTCTTTTAGAATAATGTAAATATTTCCATTATTTTATGTTCATCAAATGAAATTATAAATACAAAATTTCTTTTGGCTTAAAATAAATCTTTTCATTCTTTTATTCTCATCAATTTGGAATCTAAACTTTCCTTTGGCATAAAATAAACCTTTACATTATTTTATGCTCATTCAAAGACATCAAAATTTTCCTTTGGTTTAAAATCAAGTGCATTCATGGTTTGATTGCTTAATTAGATCATGTATCTTTAATTAAATAGGTAAATTAATTATAGATTCACTTTTATTCTTTACACACAAGCTGAACAACTTTCATAATCAACACACCAAAACAATAATTGAGACAAGGTCCAACTTGGATTTCATCACCAAGTGGTAACCTTACCCTTACCCAATTTTTGTACTTAGATTTAATCACTGAGGGGTTAACTAAATCCATTCTCTGGTAGAGTATAAACTCTAAACAAATGCTCTATTTTGGCTAAGTGTTCCAGCTTAGCTTTGGGTTCATTAAGTGTGGGGAGCAAGCCCCCAATAGCAGGCCACATACTTGATTCAGTACAAAATTGAATATTGAATGCCTAAACATCCCAAAACTAAACTTAGATATCTTTATTTAGGACCCTTTTAAGCCAATTCCCTTCATACTAATTTAATGCTCAAGCCAACAAGAGATAATTAAAACTCCAAGGCTTAACAATCTCTAGAGCGTGTTGATTTATTTTATTTTTTATAATATTTCTTGTTTGAGGTATGAGTTTTGACTTCCTCTCTTTTGTTTCTCACATGGTCTTAACCTGACTATAGGTGAGAAACCAAACCAACCTACCCCCACCTCTTTCCTCATCGTTACCCATAGATTATGTCTCAAATGTCAAGGTGACACCCCATGATTCTCCTCATATGCCTCATTCAACTAATAGACCCTTACTGATCCTTGAAGGGGATGATAACTTCACCTCTTATTTGGATAATAACCTAGTGGACTTGTATCATTACCTTGCCACCTTGGCCCTTCACATCCCAACTTATTCCATCCCTCTCTTGAATCTACATTATGGCATGTTGCACCACCTCATGGTAGGTGTCACCTCTACTCGACCTTCTATTTCTCATGCTTCTTCGTCAACTTATGGCCCTCCAATATATCAAACCTAATAGAATTTCCTGACCATCACTCAAATTCCCTCAACCTTGACTGACTCATCTCACATAGAGGTGAGTGTGCCCCTTCTCACCAATACCCTACTAATTATGGGTCAAACTTCCACTACTCATTCCTCTTCTCCTCTTACCTCTATCAAACCAACAAACATCCCTCTTCAAAACTTGGTACTTTCAATCCCCAAACACTTCCCCCCATCCAAACTCAGGTAACCTCTCAAATCCAACACTATCATACATCCATTCCCCTAACCACAACTATTCCCTAATAAATAGATTCTACCTCTTATTAATATGTGGATAACCCACAAAGCTATATATCTCCCCTACCTCTTCACTCATACCCATAAGTTATTAGGGGTACCCCCTCATCAAGCATCAACCTCTTACCTCCATATTCCCTCTTCCCAACCATCCTATCAGTTTATCAATTCTACCCTTCCCCCAATCCAACCCCAAATTGACTTGGTAAACATGTTAATTAACAAAGTTAAAAATATTGAATATTCATTTTTAGGATCTAGAAACCTCCTTTCCTATTTCTAAATAAGTAACAAACCCTTCCATCCATCCATCCCAATCTATGTCTACCCTCCCCAATGGGAACTCCCAAAATTTACTAAGTTGCAAAATAAGGAGGACCCATAGAAACATCTTAGGGCATTCTAGCACTCATGTTACCTAATTGCCCATGATGACTCCTTGCTTCTATGCACAATCCCCATGTCTCTAGCATGACTGACCTTAGATTGGTGTAGTGCCTTGCCTAAGCATTCTATCATCTTCTTCACTCAATTGAACATAACTTTCTTGGAACTCTTTTAAATCAATATCTCCAAGAAAGTCTCCATTACCAATCTTTACTCGATCTAATAATATGGAGATGAGTCTGTTGCTGACTTTGTCAATCAGTGGAGAAGATTAATACACCAACTTCCCTTCCCATTTGCTCAATTAGAATTCATAGATATTTTTGCTTGAGCATGTGCAAAACACATTTTATCCATGTTGTGTGTCCAAAATTTTTAGACATTTGATGAAGCCTTTACCATGGATCATAAACTATAAAATAGAGCCATTGAAGAAGGGAAGTTACAATTGAAACATAAAAACTTAACTTACAAACACAATGATTCCTCTTCGTCCAAACCCAATAACTTAACAAATAGAAATACCATGAATAAAGTGACTGCCAATGCTATTGTCCTCAAAGCGCACCTCTACTATCTACTAACCAACTAAACTCAAGGAACCAAACCTATAACTCTTCAAATCCTTCAAACCAAAGAAACAAAATGTCGAATAATTAGGAGTAATTAACTCCACTTAGAGAACCATATGCTTATATTTTTGAAATTTTGTTAAAATCCAACATCATTCAACTTCCATGGATTAAACCACCTCAATAGTTTGATCCTTCTCACCCCATGCTAGGATGTTATAATGAGAATGACCACTATGCTTTTCATTAAGTCATAGGGCATGATATTAATATACGTAACACATTTAAGAATCTTTTCCCATCCCTCATCAAAAAGGGGGAGCTTATATTAGATAGACCCAATGATCCACCAAATCAAGCTCTCAATATATTCAGACAACCTTTTCCAAACCATTCTCTCACCAAAAATGAGATAAATAAAATTAAATTATCTCCTAACACCTATACCATTAGTATGGTTCATGACATGCTCAATGACAAAGAACATACTCATCAACCCACCAATTCCCCTCTACCTATGAAAGAAGTAGAGTTACCTTATACCCATTTGAATACACAAACAGAAGAAGTAACCATACCCAAACCTTTAATAAAAGCTTCCACACCTATCTCCCCTATTATAGAACAATTTATTCTCTCTTTGAAGGCTATCTTACAAGAAAATATAACCTCATCCATCAAACCTCTAATTATAGAACCTTCTACCACAAGTCAATATAAGGGTAAGAAAACCAAACTAGAAACCCCAACCCCTTCCTTGTGGAACCAATATAGCACTTCTAAAACCTCCACCCAACCATCTAAAACATCTTCTAAACTAACCAACCCTCAACTTCTTGAAATAAATAAAGTAGCTAAACCTCCTTAAAAACCAACAAAAATAACCAAGGTGGTGAAACCATAAAAGAACCTAAAATCTCAAATTTTACCTCATTCAACCTTGCCCTCCATCTTGGGTCCTCATCCCTCTACCTTGAACTTGAAGCACATTATTTATACCAAAAACCTACCACCTCTACTAGTTATACCATCACACTTCCTTTCTAAAACATCTCTCCTACCAATATCAACAATACCTAAGCTACCCACCTTACCATCCTCTCCTTCTTGCTCGTCAACTATATTACCTAAACCAAAGCCATCAAGAAAACATACCAAATTAAAATCACCTATTGCCAAACCTAATTCCAAATAATTTCTACCTCGACACCTAACCAAAAACCACTAAACCCCTACCACCTTTAGTGGAATCATACTCAACCATTCTCTCAAGGTTGTTAAAAACCTCTTCCATAACCTTACCACCTAACAAGCCTTTCCAATTAATTGAATATTTTAACCCTTCATGTCCTCAACCAAAATGGTTTAATGATAACTTGATATCTGAATACCATAAGGAACCAAGACATAACACAAAGAACTACAAAGCTCTCTAAGCACTTGTTCATAGCTTATGTGACAATGATGATCTATTAGCAGAAAAAAGTCCTTCATCCTCATTACCAACCCAAACACTAACTCAACCGATCTAAAATTCAATCTTACCTAATAATGAAGAGGAGGAAATAAAGAAACCACCCAATCTAGAGAACCTCATTATCCACATTATTCACATGGTCACCTAATCTTAAACCCAATAGAAGGATAAAGGGGAGGCTAAGGCATCCATTCCTTGGACTTACCCCTCCTCAAATTCCCAAACAAATAATACCCAACCCTCTCCATATTCAAACAATCCCAAAGTATCTCTTTTAGGAGCCTCTCCATCTAACCCTCCATATCATAATCTATATGGAATATCCATCAAGAAAACTATTCTCAAACAACTCTACCAAACTCTAGTAAAGCTAAGTTTGTATGAGTTAATCTTGACTTCTCCCCATCACCACCAAACACTCATATAAACCTTACAATCCATCGAGGTCCAACCTAATGACCTTGAACCTCTAGCCACCTTTGTTAGTGACCTTCAAAATTCCAACCTTTTCACCTCAAAAAATACAAAAATACATTATGTTCATTCAGAGGATCCTGATCCCCCACTCTTCATTACCGTATACATCAATCAAACCCAAATCAAAAGAGATATGATTGATGGAGGATCTAGCATCAATATTATCTCCTCCCAAACTTATGACCAACTACAGTTACCTATGAAACTCATGTCCAAAAGCTCAACAGTCCTCCATTCCTTTAATGATAATATGGCTACTACTTTGGGTACAATTATCCTTTATATCTACATAGGAACCTGAACTATTCCTAAACTCTTCTATGTTGTATAAGGATAATTCTAATACAACATGTTACTCGGATGTCTTTATATTTGTTCAATGGGTTGTGTTCCTTCCACCTTACATCATTGTGTCGAGTTTGAAAATGAAAGACATGTTGTAGTGATCCAAGTTGACCCTAATCCTTTTGCATCTTGTAACATGACATATCGACCTAATGATGTCCTTATTCCTCCTTCATCCACCTCATAAACTTATGCTATAAACATAACCTCACTAACTAAAAACAATAACATACTTACACTTAATGTTGATGAGGCTTTTACTAGCTCATCTATCTCTTCATCCTAGATTCCCATAGAAGATCCTGTGATATCCACATTCTAACAACTTTCCTTCAGAGAATATAGACTCTTGGCCTTGGATACCTTCCCTAGTCCCTAATAATATTGGAACCTCATATATGACCCTTATTATGAACCCAACATTGGAACCTTTATCCCTTTTTGGCTCCTAAACTGTTAAATGAATTTTGTTTTTGGGGGACTTAATCAGCCACTTATGGCCCCTACCACTACCTCATCCACCCGACCATTCACCCTAAAATTTTCCTACCTTCATCCATAGGTGTGACTAGAAAGGATTTGGATTTAGTTTTTATGAACAAGGACCTCATGAGTTACCCTATGTCACAACTATGAAACCTCATGATTCATTTGGCCTAGGGTATAAACCACCTAAAGAATCCATCAAATTAACCAAACACATTCCCACTATAGAGAAATATATCTCATCCTCACCAAACTAACCACTTGCCCCACCAAAAGAGCCTAAAATCATCCCCTTAACTATTTTTTGATCAATACCATTAGCCTCAGACACTTGATTTATTGTGAAGGTGGCCAAACCAAAACCATTACCCTCATCCATCCTAAAATGGTAAACAGGGATGCTCCTACCATTAATACCATTCATCATCATGATGATGACTCTATTCTCACCTTCCTTGGTGTCGGGGATTCTTCTATCTATAAATTTATTCCTTCAAAGAACCAAACCATGTTGAGTGAATCTACCACCAATATCAAGTTGGGCACCCTAGATGACCCCCACATCATCAAGTTGGTATAATCACTACATACTGAGGAACTTTAGGACTTCTCTTCTTTCCTCTAAGACAACAACATATAATTTTCTTGGCCTTATAGTGATATGCCTAGGATTGAACCCACCATTGCTATGCATAACATAGTGATTCATCATGATGCCAAACCTGTCAAGCAAAATCTTTGACGCATGCATCCTCACATAGCTTTGTTTGTCAAAGAAGAGATTCAACATCTTCTATCGATAAAATTCATTCAACCCATTGACTATCCTTAGTGGGTTTCTAATATAGTTCCCATCACCAAATCCATAAGGGGACTTAGACTTTGCATTGAATTTTATGACTTTAAAATTTTTTGTCCAAAAGATGACTCCCCTTTTCCTATAATTGATCAAGTTGTTGACCTTATATCCAACCATGAGATGTTATCTCTCATGGATGGGTTTTTGGGTTACAATCAAATCTTGATTACTCTAGAAGATTAGCATAAAATAGCCTTCACCACCCCATGGGGAACCTTTTGCTATAGGGTCATGCATTTCAATCTTGAAAACATTTGCACCACCTACCAATAAGCCATGACCTACATATTTCATGACCTTATCCATACCATTATAGAAGATTATTTCAATGATCTCTTCAAAAAGTTCAAATCTCATTAAAAGCATCTTAAAGTTCTTGAAATCATCTTCAAACACCTAATCAATTTCCAAGTCAAAATCAATCCCAAGAAATGTGTTTTTTGAGTTCTTTTTGGAAATATTCTTATCTTTATCATCTCTCTTCTAGGAATCAATATGGACCCTACCAAGGTCAAAGAAATATTGGAAATGCCTCCTCCTACCAACCTTAAACAACTATGTAGACTATAAGGAAAACTCTAATCCATTTGATGCTTCATTTTGAAATTATCAGATATATGTCACCCTTTTCACCATCTCCTTAAGAAGGATACCTCCTTTAAGTGGACTAAGGACTACCAATAAGCCTTTGATTTCCTTAAGGAATACATTCTCTCTCCACCAGTTCTTATTCCCCTAAGGATGACCACCCCTTTTACCTATATATTTCTTCCACTAATCTTTCCCTAGGGGGAATGTTGGCTCAATTAGATGAGCAACACAAAGATAAATCCATATAATACCTTAGATACACACTTTTAGAATACAAGACTTGATATATCCATACCGAGAAGCTTTACTTAGCTTTAACCTTCATAGCCACCAAAATCCACCACTACCTTATTAACCATAAAACCATTGTCATAACTAATACTGACCTACTCAAATGCATGCACTCCAAACCATACCAAATCTAGTGTATGGCTAAATGGCTCATGCTCCTATCTAAATTATACCTTGAATTTCTCCATTAGAAATCAATTAAGTGGCATGTCATCATTGATCAATTAGTTGAAGCTCCTTTAACCAAAGACAAAACACCTCCTCTTGCCTTTCTAGATGAGTCCATCATGACCCTATTTGAGGAAGATGGTATAACCTATCAAATGACCATGTTCTTCAATTGCTTAAAGTGTCAGCAAGAAGGTGGTGTTGGATTTATTCTCATCCCTATGAATGGTGAAACCCTTCCACTCTCCTTCAAACTTGAATTTGAATGCACCAATAATATGGCTAAGTATGCAGCCCAAGTGATAGGTCTTCAAACTACTCTAACCTTAGGAATTAAGACAATCTATATATTTGGTGATTCCCAACTCATGGTCAACCAGTTCAATGGATCTTATCAGTGTAAGAATGATGTTTTGCAAAAATATAAAATTTTAGTTAAAAAACTCTTAACATCATATGAACATTACCTAATCCAATCCATTCCTTGATCTAATAATAAATTTTATGATATAATGGCTTGCCTTGATTCCTAAATCCCTTCTTAGCCTTCCAATTCCAAAATATTTATCACCATTCACCATTTCACCACACCTTCTTATAACCATTATGACCCCTTTACCATTTTTAATGTGGAGAAATCCCCATCTAACATTTATGATGACCAAATTTTTAACTACCTCCACCTAGGTAAAATTCCTCCTGACCTCTCTTAGAATACCTAAAGAAAATCTATTTAGAGTGCCTCTCGTTACACCATACTAGGGGGGATCCTTTACAAATGTGGTTTTGATGGTCTCCTCTTTCATTTCTTACGTAGTCATGAAGCTTCCCATGCCATCAAGGAAACACATGATGGGATCTATAGGGGACACTTTATCAGCTTAGAAGTCACTAAACATATCCTTTACCTCGGCTATTACTAGCCCACACTCAACCAAGACTATTGTGACTATGTAAAAAAGTGTGTTAAATTCCAACAAGATGCTAATTTACATCGTGTGGCAGCCAATAGTCTCCAAGTATCCCAAGACTTTTGGCATTTTTCCTAATTGGGGCTTGATCTCATTAGGAAAATTAACCCCCATTCTTCACAGTGACATAGATTCATCATCACCACCATTAAGTACATCACAAATTGGGTGGAAGCTATCCCTCTCATCTTGATCAAAGCAAAAGAGATCATGGATTTCATCAATCATCATATCATTTGTTGCTTTGGTGTCCCTCATAAAATCATCATCGATAATGGAAAATCCTTTAATAATAAGCAAGTTTAAATACTATGTGATGCATTTAGGATCAAGTTGAGATTTTCTTCACCATACTACCCTTAAGGAAATGTCCAAGCAGAAGCTTTGATTAAAATACTTAATATAATTATCACTAAGATAGTCAGTGCTTTAGGGTAGGATTAGCACTTGGACATCTAATTCACTTTATGGGCCTATCACACTAACATTTAAACCTCTATAGGTGTTACCCCTTTCTCTTTTATATTTGGAGTAGAGGAAATTTTACCCCTTAAACATAGAATCCCCTCTCTTCACATCTCTTTTCAAGATATCATTTTTGAAGAGGACATTTGTTAGCATTATTTAGCTCAGCTTGAGCTCCCTGATGAGCACTACTTGGTATCCTTCACCCACCTCTACATCTATCAAGATCATATAAATTATGCTTATAACAAGTACCTAATATATCAAAACTTGAATATTGGAGACCTTGTCTTAAAGGAAACCAACATGTACCCAACATGGAGAAAATAAAATGGGGCAACTTTGCTTTCGATTGGCTTGGACCATACATCATCACCCATAAGTATAGATCAGGTGCTTATCATTTATCCTCCCTTGAGGGCAATAAAAAATTAAGCCTCTCAATGTTTTGCATTTGCATCAGTTCTTTTGATAAAACACAAATCCAAGTCGTTTGCATGTCTAACTTAAGCTTATCTATTGATTATGAGATATTGACCTTTCACATTCATCTTCTCCTTCCTGAGATCAAATGAATACAACACATAACCATGTGATTAATCATCATAGTCATGATCCAATCCTATGTATGGGTACCCCAGATCTACCCATAGCATGGTTCTCATGGATACTTTCCATCTTTAGCATGATGGGATCCCATGGTCATTATTCATTAATTCCACTCCTTTCACAAAACCTTATTGTGTTCATGTTTCATCCTTATAAATGGGAAACCCCCAAACCTAATTAGATTGATCCATGTATAAAAATATCAAAATTATTCTTAAAATATATAATATTATCTGGGTCACACTCTTTGGCATTGTAGACTGCTCCCTTAAAGGATAACTACACCAAAATCAAAATAAAAAATTGCTTCAAAATTAAAATTAGACTTCTCACTTGAAGGAGAGGTACCTAAAAGAAATTAAAAATTTCTTAAAATACAAAAATAGACTACTCCCTTCAAGGATAGCTATTACAAGCATTACAAACCAAGCCCATAAACCTAGACCACTCCCTCGTAGGATGGCTAAGTCAGCTTTGACAAAAATAGAAATAAATTCATTGGAAGTTTCCTACATCGATCAACTTCCCAAAAAATAAAACTCAAAAAGACCTATTGTCAGCCATAATCAGCTTGTAAGAAACATAATCATATGGAAGCCAAAATCAACATCTACATATAGAATTCCTACATCGATCAGTCTACACTTATCATAAGACATGGAATAGTCTATTATAGTTTAGTGGTCACCTATAAAAGGGGAAAATAGACCCACGTAAGGTTACCATTCACATTTTCCTTATTACTCAATCCACCTATCACCCATATTTCCTTTTTTCCTCTTGATCAAGGGATTGTGAGCTTACTTGATGTCAAATGATCAAGAAACTTGTTTTATCCACAAACACATACTAATGCAAAGCATTTTCAAGGCTTATAATCATTAAGTCTATCTCACTTTTGGGTTTTGTTCTTGGTCCTCACCAATGGTGAAGCATCAAGCCCCAATATTTCTCTTAAATGCATGGTTATATGTTTTTTTTAATCAATTCTAACCATTTCCCATCAAATTTTTCATTATGTTCATCCAACATTAAAATAAAGAAATCACATTAAGAATTTTATACATGTTTACAAATAAACTATGCAATGCCTTTTATTTATTTATTTATTTTAGGTATCAAAAGTCACATGAATTTAAGAAATCTATCTAACTATCTTCACCTCATCCTTTTTGCTCGACATTTGGATGATTCTCTAGTGATTTTATGATTATAGTCATACCTTCTTCCACTTGATTACTCCCAGATCTACACTCAACAATATTTGCTATCTCTATAGTTTCTAAAGGGCATCCTCTATTATCCTCTCTCACGTCCATCCTCATAAGCTGACAATCATGCTCTAATTTTCATCTTTCATTTTTCTCACCCAATGCCCTCACTACATAGCCCTCCTCTAGTTATTTATCTAACAAAGGCACCATCCATTGTTACCTCCACATGCATCCCATCAGGAAATGAGGATTACCTCAATGAACACACTACATATCATGGCTTCTAACCTTGAACTAATCATATTACACTTCTCACTTACTCCACCACTAAAGAGGTTATAGTTCTAGTTCTAGCTCACATTATGTATATCTAAACTCTTCTTGAAGGTTTAGTATCACTTTTGTTATCTCCATCATGTGTTGAAGCATCTAGTAGATTTGTAAATTTACCATGTTAACTATTATAGGATGTGGAGGTTCCCCTTCCTCTCCACTATTCTTCTCATTTTTTTCCATTTTTAGCTCCCTTCATTCTCGACATTCTAGATAACCTATGCGATTAAATGCTTGACAATGAATCCTCATCCCTAGAGCCTCACTTTAACACAACCATCTAATCATCCTTTCTCATTGACATGATTATCCACTCCATCAATTCAAGCATCTTATAACATCATTTATTACTTTGTATAATGTCTTTTGATGTGGTGCAAGCATGTCCACCAACCTTTCAAGTGGCCATGTAATTCTTGATCCAATCAGTCATGTTGTGGCATCACCATGGGACCATATTATGATCACCTTTTCTACTGACTATTATCATTGGTATGGCAATATTTTCTTTTGTGTTAGCTATCGAATCTTACTCAATGGACATGTAACCATCTTATCCAGTTGCATGCTCCATATCCTTCAACACATCATTGCTTGATCGAAGGGCCTCTAGCGATTATCATTTTAGGAATAAAGGATGCATACAAGGACACCTTCTACCTAACCCATAAATATAGATCTTTATTATGACATATACTACCCTCCACTGCTCACCACACTACTAGTTTTCTAATTCATATAATCTACCTAGCTATTAGATAAATTATTTGCATGCCATTTCTCCTTTATAACCAATAAAACATAGCTCATAGTGGTGATGACTATTTGTTATTATGACTATGAAAATCTTGAGAGAAAACCATCTCATAAAACATGTCTCATAGCAATAGCTACTACCACTTTGCTTGTAACCTCATCTAACTTCAATTAATGTAACCCCCTAACAAAGATACCTATTATTTGGATTAATTCCATTAAAGGTCACTTGTCTTACTAGGCCCGGTATTCCCTTCTTATTTACCTTACCTTACCCATCTATGCCTCTGATCCTACTAAATGTGGGATCATAGTGGTAAGTATTTACCAACCTACCCCATTCTCTTTCACCATTACCTTCACCATAACCCAAAACCTCTATTATTTCACCAAAACCCTCCACCATTAGTCTAAACCAACCCATGTGGTTCATCTAATTCGGGAAATCCACTTAGACACCACTAACTCAACCCATGTTTAGAACTATATTAGCTTTATGTCCATGATTTATGTAGGCACTGCTTATAAGAAGCTCAACCACTAAAATTTCCCTCTCCTTCCCTTGACCATCAACCATGAGAAAACAAAACCAACCTTAACCAATTTTGACCTCTCACAAATTTTACATCCAACCAACCTACCCTAAACTTCATGGTCTTTCAAATTAGGGAATCCCATTTCCAAGTCACTGGACATTATTTGAATCAAAATACATTAGCCTAATGTCCATTTGAACTATGTAGGCACTGCTCATGAGCATCTCAACCACTAATAACTAACTCTTCATTTCCTAACTAATTACCACCACCGACTGCACCCCACACCTAGGGTGTCCTAAACCAAGACCACCTTGAACAATCTTTCTTTGCACCCTTGGTTTCTAACACCACCCACCTTATCTACCATTTTCTTCTAGCTTATCATTCCCTTTTAACACAAGGATTGATAGCTTTCTGAATTCCCCACTCTTCTCTCCTATTTATCCATCATATCTTTTATTTTTTTAGCCTCCCTATCACTTTCCTATGCTTTTACTCCACTACTTGTACCCTGGATCATGTTTCATCCTCTTTATCTCCCTACCTACTCTTTGCCACCTTAGCTAGACATTTCTATCATTCCCGTTCTCCATCTAATTTGTGTCTTGACACTCTCAGCATTCACCTTCTTCCTTTTGTTCCCTTTCATTTCCTCACCAATTTTACCTTGTCATTAATGTCTTCCTTGTTAACTGTTTCCCTTATTCTCATCACATCCTCCTCTTCATTCCTCCTTATCTCAACATTTTCTCTTTTTGTCTACCTTTTTCTTTCCTCCTCCTATAGCCCCACTCTAGGTATTTATCTTAGAGAATCCTTCCATAATTACCCTTTTCTTCTTATCTCTAATTTCCCTTTGCTCTCCATCATAGTACTTATCATTTGCATCTATAGGAGTATCTATACTTTATATCCCTGATTCAACTCTTCATTCTCGTTATCTATGATTTTTATCCCTTACCTTTATCTCATTATTTCATCGCTTGCATTTTAATTTTATTTTTGTTTCATTTTCATTAACAAATCCTTCTTCTCAGTCTTTATAGACTTATTTTCAAGCCTTTCATGGCCACTCAACCACCAAGTTCACCATCCTTCATTATCCATCCTTTTCATTTCTTCACTTCTATATTTTATTTTCCTTTTCTCTTCATCATTACTTGGAACTCCTTATTTTTCATCCATATTACCATTCCTAACTCTTTTCATCCCCCTTGGTCACCTTGATGCTTCTCTTTTCATCCATCTCCTACTCATCCCTTTAACACTTTCCACTTGACACTTTTTAGTGCTTTGTATTTTTGAGTCATTCATAAGTCATGTGACCTAAAAACATGTGCAAACAACACTAGGTTTTTGGAGGAAGTTTCCTTTCCCATGCACTCAATCTTGGTCATTTTATATCCCTTTTTCTCCAGTCTTTCACTATTATTAGAATCAAGTTAAAAACCATCATCAAATGGGAGATTTGGGATATCTATGTGGGAAGATATACTGCTCCCTCAATTAATTAGTATTTTTGTATATTCCAAAGCCCCTCAATGTCTTTCTTAAAATGACCTCAAAACTCAATGCTTTAATATTTTGGTGTCCCACTAGCTCAAGCATCAAGGTTTTGAATCTTCACCATGACCCATTTACACACTCTGCTATTTTTCTTCCCTAAATCATTGAACCATACCCCTTCCATAGCCTATTCATGACATTATTATGGAGTATGCACAATGTTAGCTTATTTGGATGGTGATGAGATAACTCATCAGATCATCATGACAATTTGAGTAGTACTAGATTTCTTACAACCTAGTGCAACCTATTTCTCCCATTTTCTTGGTGGTAGAAATTTTAAAATTAATACCCCTTTATTTTATTACCTTATTTTTGTCTTACCCATGTTTGGACTCCCATCCTTTTCTACCTCCATTTTTATCTATCAACTCATCACCTTTTCATATTGAGGCAACTAGTTACCCAACACTCCCAACCTTAAAATAACTACATTAGGCTTGAAGTTCATTTTAGACATTATGTCCAAGGAGTTATGTAGGTAACATCCACTTGCCTAGTGCATATGGAATCTAATCAACCAACCCATTCCAACCACCCAACCACCTTTCCCACATCTCCCCTAATGTTGGCTATTTTTGACCTGACCTATTTTCATGTTTTACAATGCCCTTGTTATAGTCTTTTTGACTACACCAACTAATTTTTCCATGTTAAATATTTAATATTTTTCAGCACCTAGTATATGAACTTGACCATTGGTGTTATACATGAGATCACTTCTAATTTAAATTACCCACACATGGGATCACTCCTAAATTCATATACCCACATAGACACCACCCCTTTTGTTACGAATGATAACAAGTGTACCCAGCCATCATAATAATGGTCACATGGTATATTGGTCACCTATCTACTTATCACTAAACTTATTTTACCAATGTTGGTAGCTTTCATATTTGTGTAATATTTACTACCATGCTTAGTCATATTTTATGCATCTATTGGCATCTCACATGCCCCACTACTTTATGGCACCACCTAGTGCTTCCCCACCAGCTGCTTATCAAACCTACACCTGATCTAGCCTCTCCTCATCAAATCTCAATTTGATGGGGAACACCTCCTCCAATACTTGTGTTACCCTAACCTTTGACTAAACAATCTATTTTTGTTTTGAAACTTGTTAATTCAAAGTTACATGATAAAAGGGGGCAAATTGTAGACACTAGAAAACTACACACTTGTAGTTCTAGGTGTCTAAATGCCTCAAGACCACCTTAAATGCTCTTAAAACCTTCGTAACACCTTCTACCACCCTTCTAACTTAACTCAATTCCCTATTCTACCCATTTATATTCAAAAAAGTATTATTTGAAAACACCATTCAAAAATAGTTTTTGAAATCACTATTCACAAAACACTATTCACCATCACTATTCACTATGGGATCCACTTTCACTATTCATGATGACATGGCATATGACATGGAAAGTGACATGGAAAATTACATGGAATGTGAAATGGCATGTGACATGACAAATGACATGATATGTTACATGGAAAAATGACATGGCAAAATGATGTGGTAAAGTGACATGGCTTGGTACCCCACCCTTAGCCCCTTTTTCTAAGATTCTTAATAACCTAATTTAAGCATCGCAAAGGTCCCCAATTGAAATGGCTAAAATTTATCCTCAAGGGTAAGTCATTTGACTTAGTTTTGCATTTTCACATGAAAATAGCCTTCAAAATTGACTTACCTTCCCCTTTCACACCTTTGGAAAGATAAAGAGTCCCCATTTTAGGCTTATTAGCCCAAATAAGAGACTTATCAGCCCAAATTGGAATATTCACCCACCTCACCTTGAAGCACCCATTCCCCCTTGAAAAATGGCACCATATCTGGTGGGAGAAGTCTTAAAAGTCATAACTAAGGATAAATAAGTGTGTAATAAAGTCTTTGGTCCCATTTTTATACCATGTGCACAATTCCTTTTAAACATGGACTTGCATGCAAGGTAGGGAGACTTAAAAAATATAATAGGAATATTCCACCAACCCCATCCTTGACCTTCTGTAAAAATGCACCATACTTCCAAGATGCCCTCTTTTGGCATGTTTCCTCACAAAAAAACTACAAATACCACCCCCTGCTCTCCTTCACCCAAGGAAGAGGTTGAAAAGTGACATCATTGCCAACAAAATTTTATTTTACGTGTTCATCCATTTCAAAGAGGTCATTACTCTTCCACATCTTGTAGGAAAATAATTCCATGTAATGAATCTCTACTGAAATTGCCTCAAGACATCTTCATCAACAATCTTCAACAAACCATCTTCATTAATAAGCATCTACAAACATTTAGGTAATCTTATATTTTTTATTTAAATTTATTTATTTATTTCCTTTTGGCCTCCCTTCACATAACCTTTTCACTCCCTTCACCATTATTGTCTTCATCCCTTCCTCATCTTACCATTTACCCTTTTACCCCTTTACCTGATTTTGCCACTTTGCCATATTCCTCACTCGACCTCTTTCACCTCTTTTCCACACTCGACTTATTCTCTTCTTTGACGCATCTATCCATTTACCCTTTTGTATATTTTTAGCCTTTATCATTTACCCAACCTTATTGGGTGAATATTTTGTCCTCAACTAATTGATAACAAAATGGGTATATAAACCATAATACAATGACATTTATATGGAAAAATGGGTGTGCTTACCATAGCATAATGAGATAAATCTCTCCTCTCATCAAGGGGAGGTTCCCTATAAACTATAATATACTAATATAAACCGAAAATAGATTCAAGGGTGAAATCATACCATCCATCTCTCTTTTTTCAGAGATGATGTTCACAAAATAAAGGAGAATTCTAGTGTAATTACTGAAGGCATTTCTCTTCTTTCATAAATGATGTTCAGTAAATAGCAAGAATTCTTCTGTGGGTAGTAACTAGATCCAAAAGAAACCCATGAAAGCACAAAGTCTTTCATTGTTTCTCCTACTAATTTAGGATAAGGTAACATAGTATTATGTAGTGCAGCACAAAGTCTCCATCAAAAACTAAAACAAAGTAAAAGATTATGAAGGATAATGGGAACACAAAATCTCTCCAATATCTTGGAACATAAAACACACAGACTAAAGAAAATTATGGCAGCACAAAGTCTCCCACAGTTGACTTCAAGACATCTTTCAGATTATTTCCACTTATTCTACTTATTTGATTAAATGGATAAGACTATATTTAGGAAAAAGACATAAGAATGATTTCCTAGATAACATAAGCTATTTCAACACAAAGTCTAAAAGGTCACTTGATTTCTCATTCACTTGATAAAATATGATTAACAGTCTAAGCTCAAAGTCTTAGGAATGCCTTTCAATTTGGGTAGAGTTTTACTTTTAATAACAAAGAGATCTCCTTTATTTAAAATAAGAGATTAAAATATATAGCATCCAAAGAAATAATTTTGCACTTGTATTCGCAAAATGGCCCACGTTGCATTGAATTCATTGGGAAGAGGGAGTCCTATGTAGGGGCCATGCTGGAGAAAGTTACCAGTCTTGACTTTGGAATTCTAAATCATCTCAAATGTCTCAT
Source organism: Torreya grandis (assembly GCA_037957365.1). Classification (NCBI taxonomy): domain Eukaryota; kingdom Viridiplantae; phylum Streptophyta; class Pinopsida; order Cupressales; family Taxaceae; genus Torreya; species Torreya grandis. Next base: position 358,868 of record JARHVA010007903.1, on the reverse strand, counting down.
CTAAATCATGGGTTACCTAGTATTCTTTATGATGTTTACACAATTTTCCATTCACCTTTACTCAATGAATGAAAATAGGTTGTGCCATTGAGTGCTTGCACTCTCTGAGGTCCACCTGGTGGACTACTCCACCTACTAGCATAAATCTTCTACAAATATTTTTGGATTCTCTATTTGATTCCCTCTTTCATTTCTATATTTTATCTCTTCCTACTAATCTGAGCTCTCAAGTTTATCTTCTCACCTTCTATTGGTTTCTTTAGCTCTTTCCTTGGTTGGTCACTGAGTTTGTTCTTAGGTCTGTACTATTTTAAAATCAATGGTTATTTCATCACCCAAAATTTCACATCCATAGAGATGTCATTGGTCACCTGAACCATTTTAAACCTTAAACCTTTAAACCTTTCAAAGTTAACCGATTCAATGGTTCAATAGTTCAAAGTTTAATGATTTGACAATTCGGTAGTTTAATGTTTTGTAAAGAGCTACATTCACTTAGTCTTCTTTAAGAGTTCAGTGTATTATTGAAGTAGTTGTTTGAATGATTCACTCAAACTTTGAACTTTGAATAGTAAACCCTTTGAATGTGTTAAAGCTTTACTCATTTAACCTTTGAATTGATGAACTTTCTAGAGTTCAATGGTTGAATAGTTCAATGGTTCAAAGCTTAATTCCAACTCATTGACCCTATCATTGAACCTTTTTGATTTGAACCTTGGCATTCAACCGTCCTTACAATTTTTTTAGGAAATGCCTTAAGTGTTTATATTTGGGAAAGCCCACCTTCTGAACCTACTTTTTCCTTAGCTGAAAAGGCTTGTGTGATTGAATAACTTGACTGCTTAAAACATTTTTTGAGAAATAAAGAGAATATTTGGCCTATAGGATTGAAATGGTCAACATGTTTTTCCACAAAAACAAGTGATGGATTTTGGGAATAATAGCTGTCTCCAGTTAGGGAGCTTCTATTAGTTGTACTCTAAAATAATCGAAGGGAGTAGAATATAGAATCTAAGTGCCTTAATCCATGTCATTGGGCCATAGATTCAGGCCACCCAAAAAGAGAAAGATGCCAAAAAACCCAAATGAACTGCATAAAATAAACAAATACTATATAAATGTATAATTAGACTTATCTGATACTTCATGGATTGAAGTGCTTCAGATGCTACCCATTGCAAGGCAGTGAGAACAACATCCCATCTTGATATATCAATAAGAAACTATTATCACCACTAAATTTATGGATGGTGAATGGACCTCTCCATAAGGAATTAGCTTTTTCATGCATTCCCTTTAGTTCTCTCCTCTTGTCCCATAACAAGAATTGATGTCCAATCTGAAACCCGTGAATCCTTTCTTTCTAGTCGAGAAGTTTCTTCACTTGATTTTAATGTTTAGTAATGTGGTCCACTACTATAGTTCTTTACTCTTCTAACTCAGTCAGACACATGATTCTTTTGTTAATAAAACTTTTAAAAGTTGAATCTTCTATTACCTTCGCCAACTTCAATGCTAGTAATTCCAAGGTAATGGGTATTTCTGCATTTAGACCATACAAAATTTGGAATGGGGACATACCTATTACCCTATTAGGCATAATCCTCTTTTCCCATTAAGCATCAAACAATGCTTTATGCCAAGTCCTCTAATTGTTATCTACCAGCTTCCTGATAATGGTCACTAGGTTCTTGTTGCTTGACTCTGCTTGACCAATTCCTTACAAATAATAGTCAGAAGAGTGGGAGAAGATAATACCATAATAATAGTAGGATTGGGTAACCTCATGAGAAGAGAAATATGATGCATTAGCTATTACAATCTTGGTTGGGACTCCAAACTAGGAAATAATATTTTTCTTAAGGAAATTACATACCACTTCTTAAGTAGCATGCTTGACTGGAATGCCTTTCACCCACTTGGTAAAATAGTCTATGACTGTGAGAACATAGTCATGTCCAACACTTAAGGATGGGTTTATAGTTCCAATGAAATCAATACCCCATTGCTAAAAAGGCTCTTCGATCACCATAGGCTTGAGAGGTAATGTGGCCAACTTGGGTTTCCTAATGAACTATTGACATAGCTCGCATCTATGTACCCAAGTGTATGAATCTTGAAACAGAGTAGGCCAATAGTACCTAGCTCATAAAATCTTATGGGCAGTCACAGGTGCAAAAAATGTCCTCCACAAGCCAAATTGTGGAAAGACTCTAAAAGTTTGCTCTATTGCACTTTATCCACACAATGAAGAAATACCTCACCAAGGCTCCTCTTATACAAACTATTTTCCCACAAGATAAAGTTAGTAGCTTTCAACTTAACAGTCCTCTTTTCTTTATGTGACAAGTGGGTAGGACACTCACCATAGATAAGGAAATGAGAAATATTAGAATACCACTCATTTGTAGTGGTGAAAAAGAGAATTATAGGTCTTCAACCTCTATTTATTCATGCCCTACTTCTAGTATATTATCAACAATTAATTAGTAGAGACCTCTTCCCCACACAAGCTTCATAGGTTTGATAACAAGATCAAACTCTTGGATTTTAGAAATCTAATTTCCCCTTTTAGTTCTAAACTCCTATTGAGTTAGAATGGACTTTAATATTGTATCAAGAACTAGAGCAATAGTGTGTGAGTTCAGGATGTAAAAATGTAAGTGTTTTACCACCTTAATCATAGCATAAGCATGCTTTTCCATGTTTGAATATTTTAGCTCATGAGCTTTGAGAGGAAAAATCATGAAAGATATGGGGGACTCCACACCTTTTTTTTTCTACTGAACCAAAATGACTGAAAGCATGTGTTCAAAAGCATAGCTATATATTATGAAGTCTTTGGTATAATCCAGATAAACTAGGATTGGGGTATGAGTGATACCTTCCTTGATATCTTTAAATACTGACTTGCCTTCTTTAGTCCAGCAAAAAGTAGCTTTACCCTTCATCATGTTGACAATGTGGTGAGTCTTCTCTATGAATTCAAGAATGAACCTTCATAGAAAATTCATCTTTCCAAAGAAAGAATGGACTGCAGTCTTACTAGAAGGAAGAATAAGATCTTGTATGGATTTGACTCTTTCTGGGTTGATCTTTATGCCTTCTTAGGATACAGTGTGAGTGAGAAGTTTCCCTTCTGTAACCCCAAAAATTGATTTATTAAGATTAAGAGAAATGCCATTTTGTCAACATTATTCCAACACTTTTTGTAAATGATGCACATGATGAGGACAATGTTTGGAAAATATGGTCAAATCATCAAGATATACCACAATGAAATTCCCCATTTCATTTCTGAAGGCAAGATCTATCTCTCCATATAAGATGGCACTAGTATTGATCAAAACAAAAGGCATTCTATGATATGCAAAGGTGCCCCATGGTGTATTGAAAGTGGTCTCATGTTGGTCTGCTTCACCAACTTTTACTTGATTATACCCTGAAAAACCATCTAACATTTATAACATCTCTGAGCTAGTTACTATCTGTAGTAGTTGTTCCATGATGGGCAGGGGGTAGTTATCTTTTAAAGAGGATTGATTTTGATTTTTGAAATAAACACAGAGGCAAATTTCTCCATTATTTTTTCTCAAAGGGACTATGTTCACAATCTAGGTGGAATGATGGATTGGAAACATTATCCTCACATTTAACATTTTTTAGATCTCAGAAAGAATAATACCTGATATCCTAGGGTTGTACTGCCTTTATTTCTACTTTTGAGGTAATGACTCAACCTTGAGAGGAATTTCCTACCAAATTTATTCAGGCCTAAGATATTTTAGATCATCATAAGAGTATGCCAAAACATCAATGTAATGGTGAAGTAGAGTACTGAATTTGAGTTTTTCATTAGGAGTGGAACAATTCTCAATGTTGACCATTTTGTGATTATCTTCTATGCTCAAATTTATTTGATCAAAATATTTGGAGGAACTTGAATCCATTTGTTTCTTCTTTATAAACCTATCATAATTATCGAATAGCTTATCAAGAGAAACTAACCCTTTGGGAATTTTATTCCCTTTCAGTTAAAGGAACTCTTTACCAATTTTTAAATTTGTTTTAGGAGCTAATTTTCATGGTGGAGATTCATTACCTTCAAAATAATGCTCCTCAAAGCTATCCATCTATTCCAAAAAAATAATGATTTGGTTGTCACCATTAAATACCTACTAATGGTCAAAATTATCAGGTACACTTAGTTGAAAGACCAACTTAATAGTGTACTTGTTCCCTTTAAAATCTTGGTGAGGAACCATGATAGTTATAGAGATGGCCAAAGAATCTTCTCGATCATTAAATTCTCTGGGCATCATAGAAATACTGAAAGCCTCAAAACATTCAAGTTTATCCCACACTAGATTATGATAATGTCTCAATCTTTCATTCTTTGTTTGATACAGGTTCATCACCTGACAAACCACCAGTTCAGCATCTCCTCGAGTGTGAATAAGCTTAACATCTTTAGCCTGAGTAGCTTTCAATCTGAGAAACAAAGATTCATACTCGATGGTGTTGTTGTTATTGATAAACTATAACTTATACAAATATGGGAAAATATCTCCTTGAAAATATATCAAAATAATTGTAGCTCTAAAATCGGTAGAAGAATTGCTGCCATCAAATTCTAGAATCTAGACATCATTATAATTTGATCTCCTTTCAGACTTATCTTCATTAGAGAGGGAAGGTCCTTTTTATTTTAACTATGATCCACCAATTCTTCTAACATCTTGTCTATGTTTTTTGGATTGTCACTTATATAACTTTCATTTGATGAAATAAAAACATCTTCTATGGATACAAAATAGTTACCCATTCCTAAGGATTCAAACATAATTTGAGCTTTAGGGGTTGATGTTTGGGTGACAATGTATTTTGACTCCTTCTCAGGAAGCAACCTTTACATGATGCCCTTGATAGGTTTCCTCACCTTAGATAGGTCCATGTTTAATTATCCACCAACATCCTTGTAAAAATTTCATCCAAGCAAAATTCCATAGGAATATAGAATGTCGGCCACCAAGACTATCATTTTAATCCTTTTTTTTTGGAAGGCCACGAATGCAAATTAGGCATCTTTGATCTATCCCAAAAGTGGCACTTACTTATTTTCAATGGAGAAACATATCCCAAAATTTTTAGTCAGAGTGAGACCAAGAGAGTCTGCCACCTTGGTGGGCATCACATTATCAGAGGTGCTAGAGTCTATTATGCAGTTGTTCAGCTTATGACCATTTATCAACAGGGAAACATAAAAAGGTTCCATCTTCCCAGGAGCAATATGAGGATTAATGACAAGATGTTTTTGGGTGGATGTGTTCTTTGGGGGATCATGAGTTACCTTTGAAACATCTTGTCTTATAGGGATGGTTTTGTTCTTGATGCATTCAACTAGCATATCCAACTACTTAGGTTTGGCTTGTAAGTATTCAAACTCAGACATTTGGATCTTGGTCTTCCTAGTATGATCAATTATGTCAAATAACTAAAATTAAATAGGAAAAAAGGAAGGAAATCCATCATTCTAGGTTTTATTGGGTTTGGTACTAGTCTGAGAAATTAAAGTAAAAGGTGCAAGGTTATTTGAGGTACTTACTTTTTTATTGATCACCGGGTCTTTTGATTGGAAAGGTAGTGAAGTCCCCCATTTAGCAATTGAAATTACTGGTTGATATTATTCCCCTATTTTTCCCTTATCATCTTGTTGAGTTGACTAGTTCTAGGACCTAGTAAAAATAGTGTATGATCCATCAAACATTTCTCTCTTACTTCTAGCTTCATCCTGGTAATTTAGGAAACTAATTTTGGAGTTGTCAGATAATTATTCTTCACCTTCTATAGAGATATCAACATCATCTCCTTGGTCCAACTCAAGTTGGAAAGATAAATCATGTTTAGCTTCATGATAACTAACAACTGAGTTAGTTGGTGCCGCTTTAATAGTAAGCTTCCCCTATGGGGGAGGGAGATGATTTAGTTGCCCTTGATTCCTAGAAGCATTACCTTGATATGACTAGTTGGGAAACATCCTCTTTGGTATGTCCTAATAAGAAGGAAGGGTTGACATCCCTTATGCCATTTGATTTTTTAGAGCTACCAATTCATTTGCTAGCTTTTGCACCATAGGATCAGTGGTGCTTGTAGAGAAATTTTTAGAAGATGAAGAAGATTTATTTTTGTTAGGATCTCTTCTTATCTTTCCTACCAAGATAAGATCATCTTCAACTTCAATGGAAAAAATTAGAGCTATAGCAAGATCTATGTGGCCAACCCACCTCAATAGGAAACTCACTTCAAGAAGATGAGAATTGATGAAGGACTTAAGATTTTTTGGCATCGGTTGAGTAATTGTAGGAATCTTGTTCCTCAGCTTGTCAAATTTAGCAATGAAGTCTCGCATGGGTTCATGAGGCTCCTTCATTTATATAAGTTGGGCTAATATGGCATTTGCATCTTCTACAGGTTTGAGCCTAGCCTCAAACTTGGCCTTGAGAGTGTTCCAATTAGTTACTATTTGTGCTTGTAAATGATAAAACCAATCTACGATAGCACCTTTTAATGTTTTCACAAATAACCTAACCACTATATCTTCAAATTCAATGCCTATAACACCACAAGCTATGCAAAAAGCTATAATATGCTCATCAGGATGAACTCTCCCATCACCACAAAACTTGGGAAAATTCTTTCTTGAACTATGGGTTAGTTCATATAAAGGTGGGGTTAGATTTAGGGGGCCAAAGGTGTTACTCCAATGGCCTTGGGCTACCATGATATGATGATTGAAAGGAGGGATAATGAACCTCTATAGGGTATGTATAGAAAAAGTTCTGCTAGTAGAGGAAAGAGAAGCTTCACTGGGTAGTGGGGACCTAACGTCTGTAGGAGGAAAACTTTTAGTTCATTGAAGGCAAGATTGTGGAGGAGAAAGGTCAAAATTATTTTGCTACACAAACTCAAACTTAGGATCAAAAATACCTTAAACTCTCTGGCTTCATGTATACCATGGATCTACCAGAGTGTAGAATGGAAAAGAACTAAAAATGTTTCAATTTGAAGCTTGAGGCTTCCAATTGCATGTTTTTCCAAAGCGGAGTCAACAAAAACTATTGGGTGAATATTTTTTCCTCAACTAACTAACAACAAAATGGGTATATCAACCACAACACAATGAGATAAATCTCTCCTCTCAGCAAGGGAAGGTTCCCTATAAACTATAATATACTAATATAAATTGAAAATAGATTCAGGGGTGAAATCATACCATTCATCTCTCTTTTCTCAAAGATGATGTTCACAAAATAAAGGAGAATTTTGGTGTAATTACTGAAGGCATTTCTCTTCTTTCAAAAATGATGTTCAGTAAACAACAAGAATTCTTCCATGGGTAGTAACTGGATCCACAAGAAACCCATGAAAGCACAAAGTCTTTCATTTTTTATCCTACTAATTTAGTAAAAAGTAACAAAGTAGTATGAAGTGAAACACAAAGTCTCCACTAAAAACTGCAATAGAGTAAAAGATTACGAAGGATAAGGGGAGCTCTAAATCGCTCCAATATCTTGAAACATAAAACACACAGACTAAAGATAATTATGGCAGCACAAAGTCTACCATAGTTGACTTCAAGACATCTTTCAGATTATTTCCACATGTTTTATTTATTTTATTAAATGGACAAGACTGTATTTAGGAAAAATACAAGAATGATTTCCTAGATAACACAAGCTATTTCAACACAAAGCCTAAAAGTTCACTTGCTTTCTCATTCACTTGATAAAAATATGATTAACAGTCTAAGCTCAGAGTCTCAGGAATGCCTTTCAATTTGGGTAGAGTTTTTATTCTAATAATAGATAGATATTCTTTATTTAAAATGAGAGATTACAATATATAGCATCCAAAGAAAGACTTTGGTGCTTGTTTTCACAAAATGGCCCATGTTGCATTGAATGCATTGGAAAGAGGAAGTTCTATGTAGGGGCCATGTTGGAACAAGTTACCAATCCTAAATTTGGTTTTCTAAATCATCTCAAATGTCTCCTCCAAAGCATGGGTTGCCTGGTCTTCTTTATGATTTTTACATGGCTGTCCATTCGCCTTTACTCAATCAAGAAAAATAGGCCACACCATTGAATGTTTGTGCTCTCTGAGGTCAACCTAGTGGACTATTCCACCTACTAGAATAACTCTTATGTAGATATTTCTATATTCTCTATTTGATTCCCTCTTTCCTTGCTATATTTTGTCTCTTCCTGCTGATCTGAGCTCTCAGGGATATCTTCTCACCTTTTGCTTGTTTCTTCATCTCCTTCTTTGGCTGGTCGCTAAGTTTGTTCTCAAGTCTATGCTATTTGAAAATCAATGGTTATTTAATTACCATAAATTTGAAATCTATGGGGACATCATTTTTCACTTGAACCATTTCAAACCTTGAACCTTTGAACCTTTCAGAGTTCACTAGTTCAATAGTTTAAAGTTTAATGGGTTGACAGTTTGGCAGTTAATGTTTTATAAAGAGTTGCGTTCACTTAGTCTTCTTTAGGAGTTAAATGTATTGTTGAACTAATTTTTTGAACCATTTGCTCAAATTTTGAACTTTGAATTTTTAACCCTTTGAATAGGTTGAAGCTTTAAACTCATTGAACCTTTGAACTAGCAAACTTTTCTGAGTTCAATAGTTTAATAGTTCAACGGTTCAAAGCTTCATTCCAACTCATTGACCCCACTATTTAACCTTTTTTATTTGAACCTCAGAGTTGAACCATCCTTACAATTTTTTAGGAAATTCCTTAAGTGTTTTTCTTTCTAAAATCCCACCTTTTGAACCTACGATTTCCTTAGCTAAAAATACTTATGTGATTCAATAACTTGACTACTTAGAACATTTTTTGAGAAAGAAAGAGACCATTTTGTCCTGCAGGACCAAAATGGTCAACATGTTTGTCCATAAAAACAAGTGATAGATTTTTGGAACAACAAACCCAATAAAATCTTTTTGACCCTTACCATTTTACCCAAGCCTTAAAAATATTGCCTTGCCTTGACTAGTTTTAGCATGTGCTATATTTAGTCATTTTTTTTAATAAGTATTTCATTTATTTTTGTACTTGTCATTTAATTTATCATTAATTTAAATTCAGTTACCTTTATTTTATTTTATCTTCTTATTTTGTTATTAGGGGAGTGGCTTGACATCCATCCAAGGAAGGCTTAACTTCTTGGATCTAGCATATGCTAGGTCATCCACCCTACATCTTTGTCTAACCAAAAATATTGCGGTATTATTGTCTTATTTCAAGTATTCATTCCAAGAAAAAATGGAGTTCTCTCTTTTTATTTTCATTAATGAGCACATGTTTATGAAGTACACACCTTTCATCTTGTGTTTCTATATTTTCTCATAAAAAACTAATAAAAAAGCAAAAATATACAGAAACAATGATCAATCATATGGTAGATAAATATGTTCAAGACATTTTCAAGTAAAGTTTGCTTTCTCATTTACATGAGTCTGTTGTTTCTAAAAAATTCAAATCTTTAAATGACTTATGCCACTTTGTTTACCATAATGAAATTAAACTTCTCTCACCAAACAAACTTAAGTATGTAGTAAAGACACTGACTACATCTACATCAAATACCATGCTTACTATGAAATCAAGTTATAAGGTCTAACATCATGAGCCCAAAAAATTAAAAAAATACCATGGTTAATGTAATTAAAATTCCACCTAATTAGATTGTGATAAACAATTCACCATGTAGATAGTTTTCAAGTCTCCCTAAGTCTCCCACTTCATTACTCTTGTATCTTGTATAATGTCATCTTATAGAGGTTGATATGAGTACGTCACTACCCAAAGGGTATTATTAAAATGTTTATTGTAACTATAAACAAGGCCCAAAGCATTTTATAAATATATGTTTTACCTTTAATCATAGGATCTAATACTTCATCGATGACCAAAATATTACATTTGATGATCCTCCAAAGGAATTCGGTTCACAAGTTCATGATCACCCAAAACAAATATTTAATAATCCCTTAAAAAATAATTAAAATAAAGATCCAAAAGTACAAATGGCATATAATACACATTCTCCTACATCTCATTATGAGCACCCATTAGATGGTATTATTGGCACCTATATATGGCATATACCTAATATGGTTCTAATACCTTTTATTACTTTCAATGATAGTGATATTAGGGATGATGAGTCATATCTTCATTCTTTATTGATTTGAGCATACCTTGATCACCAACCTATACATAGTGTTATGATTTACAATTATGTAAGTGGAAATGTTTTTACCATGACATTACATATACGTTTGTGTTACAAAAATCATTATTTGCATGTTTTATAAATTTAGTTAGATCATTTGATGGGACATCACAACAAGTTATTGGTGAGATTGAATTAACTTTATAGGTGGGTCCAACACATGTGATTACTATTGAATTTTCAAGTCACCCTAGAATACAAAAATATTATAAGAACCTTTAAAAGGATTATGTTCTTGCATACTATAGAGTTTATCAAGTATAATATTACACGTAGATGATTCCATGCTAGTGCATGAAGTTAAAATTTAGTGAAAATTTTCACATCAACTAAGTGTTAGTTGATGCCCATGAATGACTCTTAATGTTTGCCTTATTCATTATATCTCCATGCAGAACTATCAATCCATAATTAAAGCATGTAGAGTCCCCAAACATCTTGACTACATAGAGTAAAGTTCACAATGCATAGTTCTATTTGTGTTACTCGATTTTCACACTAATATAAGATCCTAGATTAATGAAACAAATTTTATAAACTACCAAAAAGGACTAGGTGTAAGAAGAATTAAGGACTTATACATTTCATAGAGTATTTCCCTTTGTGTCATCATGAGAGTCTATATCTTCTTCACACCATTACACCACTATGTTATAGCTCCCATCCTACCATGTAACCTTCAATGAATACCCTTTATAGGATTCATCCAAGTTCCTATGTGCACATAAGACAAAAGTGAATCAATAGTGAATTTAATTATTTGAGTAAACATAGGTATTTAGAGTAAAAAATATAATTAGGTTTGAACCATGTGCAAATTTTTACCACACTACAATAATTATGAAATGTACCCAATATTTTTACATAGCCTTATATATATAGCTAACACAAACTCAATATATTCTAAGTTTTTAGGTTATAGATCACGTATGACTCTTGAGAGAGGCACAATTAGAAATCTAATACATATGTAAGGACAACATGACCAAATATAAATAAGGCCTATGTAGATTCCACATTATTGAATGGTCTAGATTGAATGATAGGTGGTGGTAATAGGAAAATGTGGTAGCTAGGATTGATTATACATCAAGAAAATTTGAGTTAGATTATAATTACAATCAAATACAATAGCTAGGTGGATAAAACATGCACACACATTTAATCTAACTATAAATTCATACTTATTACCTTGATGCACATGTATATCATCTAAATATCCTAAAATGACCTTATAACTACTTTTATGATAAAATTATCAACCTAAATGTAATGATCATGGTTTATAGTATCTATTGTGTATGAGTTTGGTTCTCTTGAGTTATGAGTGTGAAATTTTGAATTCAAGTTTCTTATCTACCATATGAAGTGTTGAATTAATTACATAGGGTCTCACACAAATCTATATAAACCATGATTTTAATTTTGAAAAGTGGACCTCTCCTTGGTATAGAAATATCTTCCCATTTAAGTTGTAATATTCACTTAGGCCTTAAAATTAATAATAACTAAATTAACTTTCTTAATTCTCTAAATATTAAGCATATTAATAGTTTTTGGTCTTTGTTTGTGTATTTTCATCCCTCTCATTATTGTCCTCCCTTTTCACCATTATATGGAATTATCATCCTCTACATGTCATACACCTTTTATAATCAAGTATATATAGGCATTATCTATCGACCATTTATCATCCTTCTCAATGTTGTGTTATGTTCCCATACCTCCATGTGAAACACTTATGCATTTGTTATTTGGTTGAAGATAATATGAATTCAATTCCTTAGTTTTATTGTGTCACCAATTAGGCAAGGTGATCTCTCTATTATTGGTGCATCACCATTTTCTCTTTCATCAAATCCCTTACCCTCTCTCTCACCCTTTTTAATTTGTCAAGATTAGATTAGAATTAGATATAAATTTATTTCCTACTCTTATAGGTCCGCATGTTGGTCTTGAACAAGTTACACTTTGATTATAATGAATATGACCTTCTCTAAAGGTTGATATCAAGGAGCACAATAATCTCACACCTTTAGTTATGATCCTATTATTACATCAAAGAAAAAAATCACTCTTAGGCACTATTATCCCATGTTCTTAGCATAGAAGTGCTACATAGTTATAAACAAAAGATTTATTCTTACACATGTTTTTTTTTGAGTGATGATAATATATAGCATGCCTAGTTAGACCTCAAATGTTTAACTAATAATTTGGTATTATTTTTATCCAATAGAGTTGAAGACACCTTGTAGAGAACTTGGTGACTCCAAGCATCTTTGGTTCACAAATATCAATTCTTCATATATACACCCTAGTGAGAGCTCAAATATTTAACTTAGGATTTGGTGTGATTCTTATCCAACAATGTTGAAGACATGCCATAGAGCACCTAGTGACTCGAAGCATTTTTTGTTCATAAATATTAGTTTTTCATCTATGATCTCAGTGGGACCTTAGATATTTAATTAACGATTTGGTGTGATTCTTAGCCAATAGTGTTAAATACACTTCATAGATCACTTGGAAAATATGAACATTTTTATTTCTTAAAGACCATTTATTCATATGTAAACCTAGTAAAACCTCAAATATTTAACTATGTATTTGGCGGGTTTCTTATCCAATAGCTTGAAGACACTCCATAGAGCACCTGGTGACTCTAAGCATTTCTATTTCATAAGGGTCAATTATTCATCTATATGCCAAGATAAATAAAATCATCTTAAAGAGGTAATAATTTTAATTTTATTCAATTTGATGCACATACTAGAAGAAGTATAGTTAAAACATCCTTACCCCGTATCAAGAGATATAGTGATTCAAGATAATATTCCCCTAAAACTGAGTCTACATCCCCATTTGGCATATTCTTTACACCTAGAGGAAGACATTCCCTTATCCCATTCATGGATACTCATATAATTCATCACTTTTTTCCCTTTGAAGGAGGTTTTTTATTGTTCATGCCTTAGTATGGTGGTATTACCATATATTATCTTAAGATCATCCCCAAATTTACTAAAGAGATATATACTACCTTTATAGAGAACATTCAAGATGTTGTGAAAATTTTCTCTATCCACAATGTAACTGAAGACAATGTTGCAATGTGACCCCATTATTATAATTTAAAAGGATGGGAACTCTATTGGTAACAAGGCTTGTAACTTGGTACTATATAAAATTAGGTTGAGTAGGTTGAAAAACTATGGAAACAATTCTAGGAGAAGAGTGACCATGTGTCATTGATTGAGTGGCTCACTACCAATAAAAGAAATTTGAAAAGGAAAATTGTTGAATTCCAATTTAGATAATATAAAACATGGGATCATATTACAAATTTGGTAAAACCTTTTAAGTGATAAGTAATGATATAGTTATAACAATTCAATCCATGGGAGGCATGATATTAATTGATGCATATAAGGTTTTTTTGTGCACAAATAATTGTTTAATTCAAGTAAGGAAAATTAATTTAAGACCCCCTATACCTTTTTACCCTAAGGCCCCATCTATAATTCAACTGTGATTTCCCTCTATTCTTACTCTAGAATAAATCCCTATTTGAACTATCCCACTGATTCTATTAGCTTCACCTCTAAGTGAGATACACAAAGTTAAATCATTATTGTAGAGATTTTGATATGATCTAGTAATAATAAAAAAGAATCAAACATATAATTTTTGGCCTTACCAACCCTTTAATCAATGATGTTATCCAAACATGCCTTCTTATTAAGGTGGTGTGTAGGATAAAAACTAGATCCCATTAAATACACCACCTTATGCATAAAATTACAACACTCCTAGCACTTTTAGATCACTTATGCCCATGTATAACAACATGGTATAGGACTTCAGTTAGTGCTTTCCATATGATCAACTGCATAACGAAGATGCATATTGAAATATAGTTGTTAACCATGAAACTATGTTAAAAAATGTGTTGCCACCTCAAGGACAACTAAACATTTTACTATTATGAAGGGAGGAATTAAAAGCATAAGCATAAGAGAAATATGAGTCCTACTCTCATGAATTGGTAAGAAAATGAACTCAATTATGTGAATTAAAAAGAAATGTCAAGTGTTGGGTATAACCCATTTTATTTTAACATAAGATTCAAAAGGAGTGTATTGGGAGGAGAGTTGTCTTCTCCTAAACTCTCAAATTTTATGCCCTTAACTTTTATATCCCAAGTTTCACACACAGACATTGAAGATAAAACACCTATAAGGTTATTCAAAATGCATATGAAATTAGTCACACAGAAAGAGAGTTATCCTTAGATTATCATTCATGTGCAAGAGGAGGTTACCATTCAAAAATAATTGATAAAAGTTTCTAAGATCCCCTATAACATAATTGAGAAAATTAATAAAACTAGCCTAAATGTGATGATGTGGGATGCTCTTGCTATTCATTCCCAAAGGAATTTGATGTAGGACACCTAAAGTAATTTATAATCAAATGAGTTATTATAGACTATGCCCTATGATTATACAAGCCTATGTCAACCAAAGGAGGAATATTCATGTATAATTAACAAACCACCCCCATTTTACATTTATGTAATTATTGGTAATCATCTCATACCTAATTATATAACAAACTTAGGTGTGAGAAACTTAGTAATGATAAACAAAATCATAGATATGCTAAGTATAACATATTATCCCATATAAAAATACATCATCCAATTATATGGCACATCATGTAAAACTTTAGCAATCATCAAAGGCCTGAGCCTTACATTGAATGAATGTCTCAGTCACTCCATTACATAGGACATCACAATGATTGACATTCCCCCCTGCTTTACTATATGTCTTTACTAGGATATCACTGTAAAGATGGGTAGATACCTATCTTAAATTTTTTTGAACATGGTACTTATGACTATATATGGAACCAAGGTGACCATCAAGGCCTAACCTATTTCTAAGGATTATATATAACCCTACTCTCCTAGTTTGGTTGATATAAACTCCACTAGGTTCAACCAAGAAAAGAATTTAGTTCTCCATGAGACTATCACATCCCTTAAAGAGATCCCACATGACTTGCTAGATGACTGTGTGTGTGATAAATGTGATTTAAGCCCATATAGTAATGAAAAATAAATAGTGATAGACACATATAACATTCTTGAAGAGGACCCCTTGTTTTTAAGTCTCGTAAAGGCATAAAATTATCTCAAAAGCATATGGAATTTATATTTTGATGGATACCAAATCAAAAATGTCATAGGATCTATTTTGGTAATGATCTTCCCCTAACAGGGAAAATGCTTCGATGTATTTAGGTTACATATTATCTACATAAATAATTCCATTAAATATAAGGCATTGATCTCAGGTCTCAAATTAGTGTAAAAAAAATCAAAGAGTTACAAGCATTTGGGGATAGTGAATTGGTCATAAACCAAGTGAAATCATATAACATGTCCAATAATAGTGTACTAAAATTATAAAAGCATAGGGCTCATGACATAATTGAGGGATTTTATGTTGTCAATATATATTGCATACTAAGGGCATAAAATGATGATGTTGATAGGATCTTAAATGTGGCTAAACATTATAATATCTCATGTAATATAATGAATGAGCCCAAGTAGCTTATAAATATTATGGTTATCATGACAGTATAAGATAATTAAATTAATTAGAAAGTATTTAAAAATGATAAATAAATCATTATCTTCTTGAAATATGAAGCTAAATGTTATGCTAAGAATCAATTAGAACTCAAGACCAATATGAGGTACTCATCATGTAGCTAAAGTTAAATAAGCTAACTAAGGGGTTGGTAATGTTTGCAATGATATTCAATTCTGAGGACCAGCTCAAGATTGAGGGAAGACACATGATGTTTAAGGATTAAATCTTCAAATAGGTAACCATATCTGATGATAAGTTCCTAAAGGTTGGTAAGGTTTGTTATCAATCTTAAATAAAAGAGTTAATTGAACTAAGTAAAATATATGAAAATATATTTTCATGGAGATACCAATACCTCAAAGGATTTGGCTTATAATTATCCCAAAATACTATCAATCTTGACCCCAACACTAATTTAGTAAGGTAGAAGCAAATACAAGTAAACCCCAAGCTCATAGAGGCTAATATAATATTTCCAATCAAACATTATTCATTGGTGGCCAATCTAGTCCCAATGTGGAAGAAGAGTAGATAAATTTGTCTATGTGGAATTAAGGTAATTAAAATAAACATTCCCAAAATATCACTACCCACTCCCACCAATGGATAAAATTATACAAATATTTATAGGAGTGGACATATTTTCACTACTAGATGATTACTTAGGCTATAATCAGATACTTGGGAAGAAGTGCAATCAATTTAAGATCATATTCATTGCTAACTAGGCAAATTTACTTACTATAGGAAGCCATTCAGATTGAAAAACATTAGATATACCTTTTATATATCCATGGATATTCCATTAAATAGACTCCTCAAAAATATCATCTTGGTCTATCTTGATGATATCATGGTCTTCTCTAAGCACATGACTTATCACTTAAGTCATTTACATTAAGTCTTTGAAAAATTTTGGGATATATTTTAACCCATATAAGTATATAATCACTATCCATAAGGGAAAATTATTTGGGAATATTTTCTCCAAATAAGGACTCATAATTAACTCAGAGCAATTTAAGGCTGTCATGTCTCTCCCTCTCCTAGGTCATATGAAAGGCCTCTATATATTCTAGGAAAAGATTAACATTTTCATAAAGTTTGTGATAAATTTCACTATTATAGCCAATTCCCTCATATTTATTCTCAATAAATGTTCCATTTTCAATTTTAACCATGAAAGAAAGAGAATTTCAAGGCTATCATGCACACTATCACACAAGCTCACACTTTGATAAACCTTAATTGTAGTAAGGATTTTGTCTTTTATGCATTTAGTGGAGCTAAAGCCATCTCATCCATTATGTTGTAGTATAATAATGACCTATTGGAGAAACATATTTATTTATTTTGTTATGAATTCAAGGATTATGAGCTATTTTATAGCTTTGTGGAGAGACATGCCCTTTTAGTCACAAGGGAAAATAATTTTAGGCATATGCTCTCCAAAACCAAAATTCATCTCATGGTTTCACACTTAAGTATAAATGATTTTCTACTTAGTAATGATATTATTTATAATATATTTGGTTTTATCATAAACAAAATGGAATATGATATAGATATCTGAATCACCAAGCTAGTGAAAGGGAAAGGACTATACGAAAAACTATAAAAAGATGTAGAATTTTAAGATAGAGTAGTCTTTATGATACATGAGTAGTAATAAACAAACCAAGATGCCCTAGGAGGTTGTAATTAGAGCATGAGGATATTCCTTTAGACTAATGAATATCTACATAGCCTAAATAAATCAAAGCACATGAACTTTAGATTACAATCCATTCAATATATTCTTGTAATTTGTGTGATATTAAAAAGAGACAATGAATTTATAATAAGGTGTGTGGAATAGGATCAAGTGAATAATAACCTTAAAGAGTTTTATGATGGTATATTAGGAGGCCATTACCTTCCTGAGACCACTACCATTAAAATCATGCAAGTAGGCTATTATTAGCCAATCATATTCAAATATGCACATGTAGTAGTGTGAAGCTACAAGAAGTGTGCCTTATTTTTAGGCAAGTAGATATTAGTAGATATACATGTGCAACCAATAAATTTTTATCAACCCTTATCCCAATGGGGCTTGGAATTTATTATAGTGACCCATGTTCTAATTTTGCACACAAATGGATCCCCACAATAACTGACTACTTCACAATGCAGACAGAGGCAATAGTACTCAAGAAGGAGAATAAGGATCATATGATGAATTTGTATGAAATTATTGTATAAATATTTGGTGTTCCAACCACAATTATTTATGATAATGTAATGGATTTTATTAGAGATAAAATTAATGAGTGGGTGGTCAAGCACAACATTCATCTGAGTACTTCCTCAAACTATTATCCTCAAGGTGATGGTCTAGCTGAATCAATGAACAATAATTTGATTAACATAATCAAGATAACCATGGATGATAACCAATGGCATTGTAAAAATAAACTTGAGATGAACTCTAGGTCGATTTAAAAATTTAAAAAAGAGTGCTACAAATTTTTCCTTTCATGTTAGTCTATGGGAGGGAAGCATGTCTTCCTACATCTCCTAAGTTAACTTCTTTAGAATTTTACCATCATCTAGACTTGCATATGTGTTATCCCACTATATTAAGGTTGGTCGAGCTAATATATCTTGAAGAATTAAGGGTGCATATGATGTGTACTATGGATATTTAGCAAGTGTAGATAAAAAGGTCATTTTATAGGAAATATATTCATAGAAGCTTAGATAAAGGAGACTTATTATGAAAATGGGACACAAATAGATAAAAAAATATGGGAAAAATATAATTTTTTTATGTCATATGGATCAGCACATATGCCATATTCAGTTTCAAACAAGCCAACACCTTCCAATGCATAAATCCAAGTAGAGAGGTGTTGCCCATCCCCATCATTGAGATCCATCTCAAGTGTTATCTCTAATGATCATATATATTTTGTAAATAGTATGTTATATATTTGAATTCCTCTAATTTACACATTCACATAATTTTTTTATATTAATTCATTTCCTCCAAGCACTTGTGTGAATCAACCATCTTAGTTTAGATTTTGATTCTTCTAAGCATCTTTTGGTGCAGTTGTTTATTTTGTTTGTTATTTAAAAAAGGTGGCTCAGTTCCTTCTAAGGCTAGATAAGGTTATCATAACTAATTTTTCAAATGGTAAAATATAAAAGAGATCTAGATGATTACATAACAAATGTATTAATTGAAGGATACTAGTCCCTATTTAATATGAAAGAAACCTATATAGGTCACCAAAATTGTTGACTCTTCAATTTACCCCAACCCATGTAAATATCATAAGACCATACATAAGGAATTCACAATTGCATAATATCAAGTTACTCAAGGATATTCTTGTATATATATGACTCCTCACTAACACCTAAAGTTATAAGTCAATGCAAATTCATACATCAATAGAGTGTTGATTTTCACCTATGAATATCTCTTAATGCATGCCCTATATATAAAATCTCCATATCCACTCTATCACCTAAAACTATAAATGTACAAGTAAAGCATGTAGATTCCCCAAACATTAGACTACATAGAGTAAAGTATGTAGTTCATAGTTTTTATGCACACCACTCTCTTTTCATGCTAATTTAATCTCCCAAATCAATGACATAGATATGATAAACTAAAAAAAGGGACTAGGTACATGAGGAATTAAGGGCTTATGATTTTCACAAAGGATTTCCTAATATGGTATCATGCAAGTTCATAGATTCTATATATCACTATGCCACTATGATATAGAACCCATCCTCCCACTCAACCTTATATGTACACCTTTTATAGGATGCATCCAAGTGCCTAGGTATGCAAGGGACAAACATGAAACACGTGTGCACTTATCTATTTGATTAAGTATGGGTATGAAGAGTGAAAAATATAATTAGGTTTTACTTATGCACAAATTTTGATAAGACTACAATAATTATAAAAGTTTCACACTCTCCATATGTAGCCACACATATGTAGTCTTACATGTGTAGTTACCATAAACTTAACAAAGTCAAAGTATGGAGGTTTTAGTGCACATATAACTCCCAAGAGAGGCATGAAAAAATATATTATATGTGTAAGGATAACATAACCAAATCTAAATAAAGCTTTCATGGATTACAAATCAATGAATGGTCCATATGGATTGATAAGTGGTGACAATAAGAAAATTTGGTAGTTATGATCGATTGGATGTTAAATAAGTTGAGTTAGATAACAATTAAAAGAAAATGAGGTGGGAAGGTGGAAAAAATATGCACACACATATCCTATAACTACATAATCATAATTATGACCTTGATGAACACTTGGATCATATGAATATCCAAGAATGACATTTTAGTTCCTTATGTGATTAGATTGTCAACCTAAATTGAATGAGCATGGTTTGTAGTAGCTATTGTGTAGGAGTTTCTTTATATTGAGATCTAAGTGCCAAATTTTGAATTCAAGTTTATTATCTACCATATCATGTTGTGAATTAATGATGTAGGATCTCACCCACCTCTATATAAGCCCTTATTTTTATTGCAAAAATTAGCCCTCTCTTTAGTATAACAAATATCTTCACATTTTAGTTGTAATACTTGATTAGAACTTCAAATTAATAAGAAATAAATTACCATTATTCATACTCCACATCCTATGTGTATTAATAGTTATTGATCTTTATCTGCGGATTTTCATCACTCTTATTATTGTCCGCAATTCAAACTTATATGTGGAATCAAAATACTATATAGGTATTACATTTTTTATAAGTGGATTTACATAGGCATTATCTTTGGACTACTTGATACCTCTTAATGTTGAATTGTGTTCCTATACCTCCATGTGAAACACTTATATAGTTACTATCTAGCTTAAGATTATGTGCATTTGGTTTCTTAGTTTTGTTATATCATAAAGTGGGTGAGATTATCACTTTATTCTTAGTGAATCACCAATTTATCTTTCAACACCTCTCATATCCTTTCTCTCTCTCTTTTTTCGTTGTCAAGATTAGGTTTAACATTATCTATAGTTTTATTTATTGCTCTTGCAGGTTTATGTGTTGGTATTAAACCAGGTGCACTTAGACTAGAGTAAAGATGAGATTATCCAAAGGTTAAACCCAAGGAGAAAAATAATCCCACACCTTGGGGATGATCCCATTGTTATATCAAAGTAGGAAATCACTCTAAGGCACTAAGATATTAGGCACTTGGCTTGGAAGTGCTACATATTATTTTTGTGAGAGTCATTATTACATGGGTACACATTTTTAGAGATAATATTTAATACCTTCTCAATTATACATTACATAGGTATCATTTATATGTTATTGGGATGACCTTTTATACATACACTTTGAGGAGTACCTTTTACAATTCATGGGTGTTAAATATATTCATGTTAATTAGGTAATTATAGTTTCCATAGTTCCATATGAACATCCTCTTGAGAAAGATAAATTTATACCCAGGTAGTTAATAATCAAACCTCTTAAGATTAATAATCCACTAAATATTAAGCAATAAGCAAACCCCATTACCAAATGTCTAATATTTGAGATACCATTGCATCATAGATCCATAGTGGGTTCTATGGAATCCTCATCTACTACACATAATATTTAAATATCCATAGCACCTACACATGTTCATACAATTTTTATTTCAAATAAACCATAGACCATTCAGTGATGGATTGCATAAACCCCTAGTCTTAATAGTTCTTATTCACAACCAAAGAGTCCTATTATACATACATAGAGCATCTAATATTCTATAGTTATAGATATTACATATATACATGCTTCTTAATATTACCACTAGATTATTTCACCATGTTCAAGGTGGGGAGATACCTATGAGAATCCATTACATGAGATCATAGGATGGCTTATTTGGTTTCAAATATTCCAAAATACCAAAAAATTGAAAACTATTTGTAGATTTTACATGTTTTACTAGATGTTTAGCATCTATATTAGTAGTTTCATTTTAGTGGATATCATATCATTTAATTCTACATACACATGTTTCATGCATATTTTGAGTGTGATCTAGGAATATAAATGTACATAATCTATGAACTTTAAAATTTTGGTTCTTCCCTCTACTCATGTCATATGAAAATCAAGGGAATATACTTCTTTGATCATGATACATTAGGTTATATAACTATGTGGTCATTCTACATTATCAAGTTTGATCTTTTGTACTTCCATATTCCTTTCATGGTTATATATTTAATTTTGTAATTGATAAGCTATGTACATAATGCTTTTTATTAACACATATGATACATGGGCTAGTATATTACGTTTATGGTGGTTTTTTAAGCCTTCATTCATGTACCTATTTGAGTTTCTTGTCTTGATATTATCTTTATTATTTGATACTTTGAATATGATCCATTATTTATGGCCCCCATGCCTTTGTTTGAATCTTTGATATTTGAATATGTCTTGGTTTATTATACATTAAAATTTTAATATGTCATTTATTAATTTGTGTATATTTGATGAAGTCATGTCCCTTAGATTGTGTGGAATTTGAACATGCCCCTTATTTGTGATCTCCTTAAACCATTGCATTTTGATTTGATTTTGAGTTCTCTTATGTGTGTGATTAATTACTTGTGATTATAATATCACTATCTAAATATTTCCATGATTTTCATCATGCATATTAAGGACATGGTGTGATAAAACTCTTAATGATTCAATAATATTTATACTTAGACATGTTCCTTCTATATGTTACATGGTACATTCATAGTTTATATGATTATCTTATCCTTTTGAGGTTATGTATATTCCATTTTATACTTTCCCACACCTAAAAATGGGGACCATATATATTGGGGGCATGCCATATAGTTATGAATTCCATATTTATTCATAGATTTATATTGTAGTGGGGACATGTTCTAAAAACATATTCTCTACAATTTTTACATTTTCCTATTTAGAGGGGGCATGTTTTGTAAATATGTTATAAAAAATTATTCATTATGAAAAATACCCATATTATAGTTTGGGAATGTTTTGAAAACATGTCCTTCACATTAGAAATTACACCACTTCTCAAATTTATATTATAATGTGAGCATGTTTTGGAAACATGTTTTCCGTACACCATTTATTATTTTTAAATTGTAATGGCAGAATTTTTTGAAAACATGTTCTCAAAACATACACCATTTTTTAGTTTTGGATTATAGTGGGGGCATGATTTGTAAAAAATTTATCCATATTTACATAGTTTCAAATTAGCCAAATTCATAGTTATATGATTTAAATACACATTTGTGGAAAAATCATAGACATTGGTACCATTATTATCCATAGTTTCAAAATGAGACATATCTAAGGTGCATATGCTATGAAACGTGCACCTAATATTTCAAAATAAAATTAGTTTGAAATTTCAAACACTTTTAAGGACTATCATCACCCTCAAATTTGTACTTATATGAACTATACTAAGCCATTATACTATAATAGTTGGTTGACTTTTTGGTATAGTTGAAGTGATTAAATCCTTCAATATACAGAGAGAGAGAGAGAGAGAGAGAGAGAGAGAGAGAGAGAGAGAGAGAGAGAGAGAGAGAGAGAGAGAGAGAGAGAGAGAGAGAGAGAGAGAGAGAGAGAGAGAGAGAGAGAGAGAGAGAGAGAGAGAGAGAGAGAGAGAGAGATACTTTCAATATTTTTATATTTGTGTTACATCTAAATTTCCTCATTAAGCTTGAATTACATATTAACCAAATATTAATGGGGTTAATGTTGTTTAAATACTATTATATAAAACTCTTTTCATTTATGTTGATGTATGGACAAACATATCATGATTAGTTTATGTGACTCATTACTTGATTGATTATTTTTACATTAGTTTCATATGCATACATATTATACTCATTTAGTATCATTGTGCATTAGTAGCATTTTGACTGATTATCATTGTTATGGGCTAACATTTATATTTGTAAGCTGGATGTAGGAGAAATTCCACTCTAAATAAAGATATAGAGAGAGGGTATCATCAGGGAGGGTGTTGAGATGAATATGTTGGAGGTGTATGTATTTAACAAGGAACCCTACACACATCACATAGTAAAAATAAATGCATGATTATTTCTTAGTGAATAGTTATGTGATTAGTTTAATTTTAGTTGTGTTTGATTATTTCATGGTTGAGCATGTTGATTTAGTTTTGATCATATTTATATTTTATTTTGGTCTTAATTCTAATTGTTACTATTTTTTAATATTATCATATTATTTTCATTGTGTAATGATTAAATTATATATGATCTTTAGATAAATTTACTTATTTTTTATTGCATAACTCGATATAGACGTGTGCCTACAAGAATTTAATATAAAATTATTTTTATAACACATATATATGGTATGGAAATTAATTACATTCTATATCATTAACAAAATGATTTTATAAACATTATATAACCTAAACCTAGGTGAAATTGACTATGGTGGTACCTAGGGTGACAGTTTTTAAATACCTAAGGGTTAACTAGGTATGAAACTTTGATTGATTAATATTTAAAGTTTTGGATAAGAATTCAAGTTTTTATTAAACATAATTATTATGTTTATTGACAAAAAACATTATGAACCCTAATTTAGAGTGATCATTTTATTTTATTTTTTCTCGATCGAGCCATGCAACATGGGAGGTTAGGGTTTGACTATGAGCTAATTTGGGATAGTAATTGACATTTTGTTGTTTGGTGGTTAAGCAATGAGCGACTGAAGCATGCCATGAATTTATGGTGATATGGTGAGTCATTCTTGGAAAAATTATGAGGGAAAATATCTTTTCATGAAATTAGGGGTTTTAGTATGGCATGTAGATGGTTTTGATGATAATAAATAAATATGGGGTTTTGGGGGAAAATAAGGCTATGACTAATAATGAAGGAAAAGAGAAAATAAAAGGGGTTTTCATTCCTAGTCATAGAGGAAAATTGTCTCCATTAGCACTTTAAAGGTAGGGCTTGTTCATTATATATATTCTACATATATATGTTGATGTTCTTCTAGTTATAAAGAGATGATAAATGGATTTTGAAATAGTTTGGTTTATTTTAAATGAAGCCATGGATTCAAACATCTGGGAATAGAAATATTCTGATAGAATAAAATAGTTGGTTTGATTAAGTCAATCGTAAACATGGTTATATAAGACATTGTGTATGGAAAGGAAATTGAGAATGGTTATTATGGTTGAGTTCTCTATTTTATTTTTATGTCAAATGGATGTGTTATTTTTGTGTGTGTCAAATGGATTAGATACATTGTTTAGGATATGGGGGTTCAAAATTAGGATTATAGATGATTATTAACATGACTATGTTTAGTTTATTTCATTTAAAACTAAAATGATTGTGTATTATCTTTAAGTTAGAAAACTATGTGAAATGGTTGAAATAGGATAACATTTATTACTAAAGTAAAACAAAAATAAATCATGCATTTTAACTTGATTTATTTATATAAATGATTGTATGATAAAAGATTATTTGATCACTATGTATTAGTGAGAGAATGGTTAGAGATATTAATATGCTTAAATGGATCATAACTGTGTCAAAATGATAATAAGGTTTTAAAGAATGTTTACATAGATGTGTCTTTATTTTTCTTTGACTAATGTAACAACTATGTGTAAAATTAATGTGATAAAATAATTAAATGAAAAAATTGAGTAATACATTTGGTTGGGATTAGTTATTATAAACATTAATTTCAATAGCATGTATTACTTAGTTCTAGATCGATGGGTTTTGAATTTTAGATAAATGAATTGGTTAAATTGGTATAAAAACTAAGTTGTCATTTAATGTATTATTAAATGGTTATGGATGTATAAGAAGTTGAGTATGGGTTATATTGAAAATAAACAAATGGTTTAATTATATAAGTTAGTAGATAAACTTACCTTGATTACTAAATATTTGGGTATGTAAGATAATTTGAATAAGATATGTGAGTTGTTATCTTGGTAGTGTTATACGGTATGGGCAAAGATTGATCCTAGATAGTATAAATAATAGATGAGGTTTGAACTATATATATAATGTAAATGTTAAGTAATGGTGTGGTCGAATTTGTCTTGAATAGTTGTTAGTATGTTCTATATGACATGGTATACAATAAAATATTTCACATTTATAATTATCTATTTTATAGGATTTAATTAGAAACATAGGTGTTGGGTAGTTTTAATGTGAATAATATTTTGGTTTAAAAATTGAGTTGGTGTTTCTTAAGTTGGAAGCTTATGATGAAATAATTAGCTCAATATACATATAAATATATATGTAGTTATGTATTATACACAATACAATATATTAACCTTTATGAATAATTTATAAAAATTTATACATACATACATACATACATACATACATACACACATGGATGTGTGTGTGGGTGTTTAGAAAATTACACGGACACACACACACAGACACACAGACACACACACACACACACACATGCATTTATGGATAATTCAATGGTACATACATGTTTGTGTTTAGTGAATAAATGTGTTATTATGTAAATTGTGATGTATTCATTAATTTTATTTTTTTTAAATTAGATATCAATTAAATGGATGGTAACTCGTTGCTGATTAGAACAAATGAATGTGGTGGTTATTACAATTATCTAATAGATAGAAATTTACTATGAAATTTTGGAATTATGTTTAATTTTATTTTAATACTTATAAAAGGGATATTTAATATGGAATTTGGTAAATACTTAAATGTTATGAATATTTTTTGTAAACCAATTTAATTATAATATTGAATTATTGGAGTTAGACATTAGGCTACATTGGAATTAGAGAAATATAATTTTACATTGTATTATACAATATGTAATTATTCATGTTGTTTCCTTATATATTAATATTATGGTATTGATAAAAAATACATATGAGAGTTCCATAATTATTTCATGTTGTTTCCTTATACAATATAATTTTAAATATTATATAAAACTTATTTAGTAAGAATATTATTAAGGACACTAAGGAAGTATTATTGTGAGAAGGTTCTCACACATTTATTTTGAGTCATTAATATATGGAATAAATGAAATCTGATTGTGTGTGTGTGTGTGTGTGTCTGTGGTGAATATGATTGATCTAAGTGATCATTAAAATATATGAAAATTTTGGTCAAATCAATTTTTATAGTTAAACATTATCATTTCACCTATTAGATTAATATGCATTGTATATACAATGTCATGTTAGAATGGAATTCTTCATGATATGTTGTATGTAGTTAAATTCTTACAACACATGAGTTGTAATTTACTTATCAATACCTACACCATTATAATCTAATCATCCATGAAGATAGGTCCATTCTGTAGTTATAATTTTTTTAGAGGATATATGTTTTGTGGTTGGTGTGGGAAAGCACTCTGATGATGCTCTCCCTTTCCTTCAACAGTCAAGTCGATAGAAAATTTTACTCATGATTACATTTTATATACAATATGATGAGATTGTCAATACTCATTAGTTCTATGTAAAAATGTGTTTTATAATATTCACTCTGATGTAAATTTTTATTATTATTTATACTTTGATAACTAATAGTTGGATGCTCTTATTGTTATAAACTTTAATCAGTTGGCTAAGTTATTATTCAACTAATTTAATGTTTTGTGATGGATTGAATTTTTAATTATGTTAAATGTGTTAATTTTATAACTATATACAACTAATTAACACAATTTATTAACATAATATGCATTTAGTTAAATATCAATTACTTTTTCTTTATGAATAATCTAGTTTTTATTATTTAAGTAAATTGAAAATAATTACCATTTTCAATTTTAACCTAATGTGGTTTTAACAATGTTATATCAGATTTTAGGATAAAATTCTATGACTTAATGAGTCTATTAAAATATTCATATTCTCTTTTTAATCATAAAGGAGGATGGTGCATAGTATACATAGAGGTGAGGGCACTTCAAACAATAACCCTCTATTTGATCCTAATCAATTTGCTATAGATCAAGCTGTAAAGTTGGATTAGATTCTCACATCCATGCAAGAAACTAGGGACCAAATCACATCCTCAAATTAATAAGTGCATAGGCATGTTGAGGAAATTAATTATTAAGAGCCTAAATATCACTCTATTTAGTAATAAGCTCATCTAGAGGATTAGCAAGAGCATAGACATAATGAGATGCTATAGGATGTGAGGACTCATGTAGTTATATACTTGTAAAAGACATGAAGAAAGTTAATCCTCCTAAGTTATATGGATTTATGTTATGAAATGGGTCTAAAACTTGGTTGATAGAAATGGAAAATTATTTTGAGATTTGTAATAACTCATAAGTCACTAAGGTATTTGGGGGAATGTATTAGCTTATTGAGGAAGTAACAACATTGTAAAAAAATAAGAATCTTGAGATGAACCCCAAATCTACTACCACCACATGAGATCATTTCATGATTTTTTTTATATCATAAGGGTTTCCCTATTTATATTTTTACCAAAAGGTGATAGGTTTTTAAAATATAAAATATGATTATCTTTTAGTGAATAGTTCACCAAGCTCATAAAATATGTTCCTCAATATTAGGCATTGCAAAATATTTTCCATTTGCAAGTTCATTATGGGATTAAAACCCCAAATTAGGTGTGAGGTAGATGTGCATGGGCCATCTACAATGGATTAGGTCTTTAAGAAGGTGGTTAAGTAGGATTCAAAACTAAAGTTTCTTTCTTAGATAAAAGAGAAGTTAAAGAAGAAGTTTAGAGGCTCCAAACCCACTCTTTAGAGGATGAATTAAAAAAGGAAATGAAATTAAAAGATTTAGTTTAGGAATTATAATTCTAAATTTATTAATTTCTTAGGTAGTAAAAAATTGGATGGTGGATTCGAGATTAGTTTCAAGGGGGACCAAAAACTCAGAATGGAAAGAACCACCTATTATATGTTTCATCTATGGGGGTGCTTACTATGCCATGGAATGTTTTCAAGAAAAGTTTTAAGGTAAAACTAAGTGTACTATATATAAGGAACCTTTCAATAGAGAATACATGTGACTATTAATAATGTCAATATAATTTTTAAGTCACAACTATTAAGATTGTACACAATATTTTTATTCAACCCACTTCTATTTTTGACATTGAAGCTAAAGAATGTTTTATTTCTCCATGAATTATATGTAGGTTGTCTAGGAAAGATGATTTAATGGAAAATACATGGTCAATACAATACGGGAATGAAGCCAAGGTAAAATTTGATAGGTATTATTTAGAATATAAAATTAAATTTCATTAATTCACATCTATATTAGATCTTTATGAAGTAACACTAGGGTCATATGATGTAATCCTAGGGGTGAATTGGTTTGCTAAGCATAAATCTAAGGTATATTGCTATCTTAAGAAGGTGAAATGTCAAGATAATTTTTGGAATCATAATCAAATTTAAGGTGAGAAAAGGGAGTTGAAACTTAGGTATATTTCCAAAATTCATTTTAAGAGGGATCATAGGAAAGGATGTCAAAATTTTATTTTTAAAATAAAGGAAATAGAGGAAACAAAAGAATTGTCCATTGAATATTACCCTTTTATTAAGAAATTTCAAGATGTTTTTTAAGATGAATTATTAGGATTACACCTAAATGTGAGTTTGATTTATCAATTGACATAATACCTAGCTAAGAACCATGATCCAAGGCACCTTATAAGATGATGACTACAGATTTCATTGAATTCAAATCTTAACTACACAGGTTATTATCTAAAGTTTTGCTTCAACCAAGTGTGTCACCATGGGGTGAACTAGTCATGTTCATCAAGAAGAAGGATGGTACTCTTCACTTGTGTATTTATTATAGGATGTTAAAGTGAAAATAAAGAATACATATGCATTGCCTCACATTGATGATCACTTTGTTCAAATGCATGGGGAAACAATTTTATCCAAAATGGACCTTTGAGTGGGATATCAAAAGT
Source organism: Torreya grandis (assembly GCA_037957365.1). Taxonomy (NCBI): domain Eukaryota; kingdom Viridiplantae; phylum Streptophyta; class Pinopsida; order Cupressales; family Taxaceae; genus Torreya; species Torreya grandis. The sequence goes on along the minus strand of JARHVA010007903.1, from coordinate 328,838 downwards.
TGATAGTTTGGGAAGAGTATATTCTCAAAATAATATTAAAAAATTGGTATGGGCACTATGAATTTATAGTGTTGCATTTTTTTTAGAAAATTCTTTGGTAGCATTCATGAATCTCATGAATAGTGTGTTTAGGGATTATCTATATCCCTTTGTTTAATTTTTTCAGTTTTATATCCTTATTTATTGTAAGAATGGGGAAGAACATCTACAACATCAGGAGTTGGTTTTATAGTGTTTGAGGAAGCACAAACTTTATGTTAAGTTATCCAAATGTGTATTTTACATAGGAATTTATAATATTTGGGATGCATTATCTCCACACAAAAAATATTAGTTTATTTAGTGAAGATAAGAGCCATAATGGAATGGCAAGCACCAAAAATTGTGCATGAGGTAAGAAGTTTTATGGAACTAGTAGGGTATTATAAGAAATTTATTCTAAATGTTTCAACAATATCTAACCCAATTACCTATTTTCAATAGAAGAATTAGAGTTTTGTTTGGTTAGACAAGTGAGAAAAAGTCTTTTAGGAGTTGAAAATGAGGCTTACTTCAACACCTATCCTAAGAGTTCTCAATCCTAAAGGTCAGTTCTTAGTAATATTTGATGGATCTAGGGATGGTATTCAAGAAATTATTATTTAATATGGTTAAGTTATATCTTATGAGTACATGAATCTTAATCCATATGAGGAAAGCTATACCCCACATGATCTAGAACTTACTGTAATAGTTCATGCCTTTCAAGTTTGGAGGTATTATCTATTGGGGAAACTATTTGATCTCAATACTAACAACTTGGGGCTTAAATATATCTTGACCCAATTGAACATAAATTCTCATAAAAAATGTTGGTTAGATTTATTATCTGACAATGATTTTAATATTAGCTACATACATGGCAAGGAAAATAGAGTTGTTGATTCCCTAATTTATAGAATGTACATAATAAATTTGGCTACTATGAAGAGTAAATTTCATTATAAATTTATTAAATTATCATTTGGAGCTAAATTCTATGATAAAGTTAATAAATATTTGTCATAAGATGTTCAGAATACTAATTTTAAAATATTCAAGCTAGAGAATCATGGTTTCTTGATGTACAATCTCATAATGTATGTACTTGATATAGAGAATTTGAGGAGCAATGTGTTAAAGGAATTATAAAGTGCTTGTTATTTAGGTCATCCTAGAGTAAATAAGCTCATGGATGATCTAATGCCTCTTTATTTATAGAAAGTAATTAAAAATGATGCAAATTTTTTATCTCTCATTGTTAGGAGGGTCAACACGTGAATGTTGAAGACCTGCATTTGGTAGGATTATTGTATCCTCATGATAAAATATAATAGAATGTGGAGATAATTAATATGTAATTTTTCTAAGTTTTCTCATTATCATGGAATCATTATGACATGACCTTGGTGTTTCTACTCATTTTTTTTGCTTTTCTACATTCAAAGGAAGTAAGAAACTAAGATTAAATGGTCAGGGGTTAGATGATACCCAAATGAAGTTTACGCACCGTATCCAGACGACTGAAGGAGCTCCTCTTTGGTTATGGAGGATGACACCTATAGAGAGAAAGACTTAAACAAAGAGATTGTTAGATAGATATAAGGTAGCCTGCCAAGTAAAAGCTCAGTCCTAGAAGTGCAAAGACTTCCTTGTGAGATGACAGTCCACTAGTTGATAAAAAGAATATTGCTAGAAAGAGAAATAATGAAAGGCTAAACAAAATAAATAAAGATAATGCATACCTATATTTAGCTATCTACCTCTCACAGTCATTGATGTCGATTATTATGCTAGCGTCGATTGGTCAAGGTTGCCGATGTCATTTGTTCTGCACACGTCGGTAGTGGAAATGGATGATGTCAGTCAAGGCAATGGACTTGGGTGAGTTTTGGATAGGGTTGTAGTTGACAGAGGGGTCTAGAAGGTCTGTCTAGGTCTAGATGTCCATGTAAAATTGTAGGGAAGCCAATAGAGTCTTAAGAGGGACAAGGGGTAGAGGACAGGTTGTCAAAAGGAGTAAGGATATGGGGGAGGCCTCTCAGCCTCTCCAAGAAGAACGTTAGGTTTGGTCTGGTCTACAGTACTTAGATGTAGCAAATAGAGACTAATTACAAATATGTTCTAAGTTATTAGAATGAAATAAAAGAAGAGTACTTAGCTCTTGCTTGCTGATGAAGGAGTGTATAAGACTTGTTGTTGATGCGGCTGATGTAGAAGACTTCTTGCAATGTCTTTAACCCAAAGTCTGGAGCTATTTCTATAGAGTGCCTGTAGCCTGTGATGCTTGGTGTGCATCTGAGAGAGAGAGACGAAGGTCAAATACTAAGAGCCAAAGAATTAGCCTCAGGTCTGTGATTAGTTTTCTATTCAGCCTGCAAGTTGGTTTTAAGCAACTAACATTAGTGATCCCACCAACGTCGGCTGACTGTTGACTAACGTCGGTGGCTAGAGGATGGGTAAAAAGGCTATTTTTAGCCTTTTGTCTATTCTTCCATTTGATGAGTTTAGTGGTCATGGTTAAACAGTCGAAGGTGGGTTAAATAGGCATGAGAGGTTAGTGGGAGGGTTGGAATGATTAGTTATAGGGTGATAAATGAGGGTATCCAAGGGTGAGGAATCCAAGGGTGAGGTGTCAAGGGTGGTGTGTCATGGGTGAGGTGTTAAGGGTGGTACTATTAATTTAAAATAGGTATTTTATTAATAAGTGTGTGGGTTAGGAATGTTTAGAATTGGACCAAGGGGACCAAGGGGGAGTCGACCAAGGAGTAGACACAATTTTGGTGTCTACATTTTCCCCTTTTTATCTTGTTGGTTGTTCTGACGAATTGCAAGACAAAAATAAGAGTAAGTTACCCCATGTATGGGATAAGGTTATTTTTGTCTTATTGGTTATTCTGATGAATTGCAAGATAAAAAAATGAGTAAGTTGCCCCAGGTATGGGATGAGGTCTTTTTTGTCCTATTGGTTGTTCTGATGAACTGCAAGACAAAAATGAATGTAAGTTGCCCTAATTATGGGATAAGGTATTCCCCCCTCAAAGTGGGAGTCGAGGGAAGGGAGCCTAAAATTGGGTGCCAATTTGATAGATAGTGGATGGATATGGTGAAGTTTGAGTGTGAATGCTGCAATAGTTGAGATTTTGCGTATACCACTTCACATGATGGTCAGGTCAAATTATCACAGTCAAAGGTTGAGGAGTGCTAAAATCAAAATAACTGGTCCCCATCATTTAGTCGTAGCTGATTAGGTTATTCGATCCAAGATGTAGCTCTAATGGTTGTCATGTTCCAAGTATCCTAGGCCTAGGAAGTGCTCCTAGAAAAAATGAAAATGCCACAAGTAATGGGGATCAACTTTCTCACGATCCAATACTTGTGAGGGTCGTAATGTGGTGTATAAAAAATTTTACTAACCATTCATGAGGTAGCATATATGAAATCAAAATAACTAAGGCAAAGTTGTCTCAAAAATGGTCATGGTCTGACGAGATAGTCATGATCTCCAAGGTTGTTGGTCGAGTCGAGTCGAGATAGATAGTTGGTCCAATAGATGAACGGATGAAGGAATGGCTGAGCTAACCTCAGAAGACCCCATGTCAACTGAGTGCTACCTACATAGCCTCTGGTTGAAGGGCCTCAAGCAAATGTAGTTCTCCCTAAAAGGGAGGAAGAGGGTCGGTTATGGATGGGTTGGATGAGGTTAAGTCATGGTTAAAGGTCAAATGGTTTGTCCATCAGATAGACAAACAAATGGATGTGGCCGAGCTAACCCCAGAAGACATCATGTTATTTGAGTGCTACCTACACAACCCTTATTTGAAGGGCCTCAAGCCAATGCAGTTTAGAAGAAGAGTCAAAATGTTTGATAAGTGGTTTAGTCATGTTAATAATGATGAGTGTAGGATGATGTTACAGTCTTTTCCATATTGTGTGATGGTGTATTCTGTAACACTGGTTGAGTGGTCTTTCATCCCTAGCAATTTTCCATATTAGTAATGGCGTATGCTAAAAATGAATTGAGATTATTTATGCTTCAGCATGTAATGGTTTATGCTTAACATAAATTGTGTCTGGTTGATAGTTTCCATGTGTATTGGTTTCCATAAAACCTATGTGAAATGGACTATGTCATGTCAATGGTTTGAAAATGTTTGGTTTGGTTTGGTTTTGTTTGGTTGGGTAATGATTTGGTTGAAAGTGACCAAAGCATGTAAGAAGCAAAAGGCACATTGCTCTTTCATTGATAAGGACCATAATGATTACATAGATGAGGGTTTTTGCAAACAAAAGCCCCATTCATGCATTACATCGTTGACCATTATTTATGTTAGAGAAGTAATTGAATCACTTAATATTAAGTGAGCTCAAAATCCCTTGAGTATGTTGGGGTGATAGTTGTGATTATGTGATATGGGAGAACAGGGTAACCCTTTTAGTAGGGATAACTTTGCCCCTTTTATAGGTGACCCTAAAAATGACTATAGACAAGTCCATGACTTTATAGTTTTGTCAGTCAATTTTTACTTTTTTGGGTAGACTGATCGATGTAGGAAGTCTATGAGGGGATGTTATTTTTGTTTTGTGGTCATATGTGAAGTTGATCGATGCGGGAAGCTTCTGAGATAGTGTTGTTGTATGTAGCAAAATTTAGGCATAGCCATCCTTCGAGGGAGTGGTCTATATTTTGCTTTGTATGTTGAATGTCTTTGAATAGTTATCTTTCAAGGGATTAGTCTATTTATTATAGCAATTATGCAGCTGTCCTTCGAGGGAGCAGTTTACATTTATAGTTTTATGACCTTGTGTTAGGCATCCCACTTTTATAAAAAAATATTATTTTTGACTGGACTTTTGGTCATGGACTTGACTATAGAGGTTTAGAGGGTTTCCATTTTATTAGGACAAAGCATTCATGCTTGACAAAAGGGTTAACTAATGTTTGTAGGGTTAAGGGTTGAGAGGAATAGGTATGAGGATGATGGGGGTTGCTCAAGGGATTGAGCTCAAGTTAAATATCAAGTGAATGAGTACTTGATTAATAGTAGAATGGTCACAGATGCAAGGCATTAAGGGGCTCAGGTTTTGGTCGGCCTTCAAGAGAAGATAGATGATAAGTCCCTGATCCATACTTGTGCATTATGATATAAGGTCTGAGCCAATTAGGAGCAAACTTGCATCGTTTATTTCTTTCCATGTTGGTCACATGTTAAAGATGATTAAGAAGTTGGTTGATGTTTGGTCGATGTTGGGTTGGTTGATGTTTGGTAAATGCTTGGTTGGTTGATATTTGGTCAATGCTTGGTTGAGGTCGTGATAGTCGGTATAGAGCCAAATTCCCCCAGTTACTTTGGTGATGAGGAGAATGCTTGAGAAATGGTTGGATAAGATGGAGAGAAGACATTGAAGCTTCTCCTTCTCAAGGAGTGTGATGCAAGGATCAATTTTATAAAGCTTTTTGCCTGATAGGCTTTATTTTGAGAGGATGAGATCTTGATCTTCTAGGTTGGAGTTTGGAATCTCAGAATTATGGACAGTGATGGAGGCAATGGTTGGTAATGATTGGACTAAGGCAACTAGTGGTTAGGAGTCTTTAGGTTGGACCTCCACTGCTTGTAAGGCTTTGATTAGGGCTTGTCGATGTTGTGGATAGCTTTGAATTAGGTCATATAAAGATGTCTTCATATAGGTTGGGTAAAGTTGTCTCACCATGGAGTCATGAATTGGTTTCAAAAAAGTTGGTCGAGATGCGCCCAAGATTGAAATCTTGAGTTTTGGTGGTTAAGGAGGCTTGACAAATGGATATGTTTGAGGGAGAGAAACCTTCTCTTTCCCTTTATCCTTCATGTTTTGTGTTTTAGTGGCCACATTGATGGTGTTGATTTTGAATAAAGGGGTTGAAGGTGATAGAGGGACCATAGTCTTGCGTTGAGATCCCGATTTAGGTGATGAGGTTTGAGAGTCATGGGATGGTGTCGATGGTTTGTTGAAAGGGTGGTCAAGAGGATCCTTAATGAATAGGGTATCCTTTTTGAATTGTTGATGAATGATAGCTTTAAGAGTGTAATAATGAATAGTATCATGTCTAGGTGTGCGATGATATGCACAAAATTTAGTGTCGTCGAACCAAGATGGTTTTGATCCGAGAGTTGATGAGTGTGAAGGTGAAGAGGTTTGGGAGGCATGGGATGGTGTTAGTAGTTTTTCAAAGGGGTCCTTAATAAGAGTGCCCTTTTTCAAGTGTTGACAAATGATAGCTTTAAGGGCACAACAACTTTTAGTGTCATATCTAGGTGTGTAATGATATAGGCAGATTTTAGTGTCATCAAACCATAATGGTTTTGGTCCTAGAGGTTGAAATGGTTTAATAGGTGGAAGAGTGATGCTATAAGTTTGCAAAAATCGGTGTAGTATCAAAGCATATGAACCTACTAATGGGTCTACGCTTATTGATGTGCTAGGTGTTGATGACTTTTGTTTGGGAGTTCTTAAGGGAGTTGGTTGTACCACCTTTTTAGGTAGTGGTGTGGTCATATGTGTAGATGGCACTTTTGTGGTGAGAGGTGTTGGATGTTTTGGAGAAATTATGTCTTTGATGGGTTAAAAGAGTAATGGAGGTAATTTTCCTTTGTGAGGTGTTGGAGTAGGGAGCACTCCTATCAAGGTGGATGGGTGTGGGCCCAAAATAGAGGGCAATAATGAAGGCAGGAGACGAGTTCTCCGACATGGTTTAGTGGCCTTCTTTGATTTAGTGTGAGGACTACTATTGTGAGGGGCAAGGTTCAAATCAACCTTCACCAAATCTTCTTCAACCAAAGTGGGTGAGGTGGCAAGTTCCTCTCTCAGTGGAGAAGGGGCTAGAGAATATGGCTCTTTAGTTGGATAAAGCATAGGGATGATCATGGCTTCCTTGTATGGTTGAGGAGCGGAAGAAGTATGATCCCCCATTGATGATAAGAAGGATGAGGGTGAGGCAGCTGACATTGGTGTTGTCAAGGCATCCTCCAATATGGGAGAGGTTAAGGTAGACTCTCTTATGTGTGAAAGGGGGCTAGATGGAGGACTAATAGGAGAAGAAGGCTCTTCTACTTGTGATGGAAAAATAGGAGAAGGCTCTTCTACCTGTGATGGAAAAATAGGAGAAGAAGGCTCTTCTACCTATGATGGACAAGTAAGAGAAGATGGCTCTTCTACCTATAGTGGAAAAATAGATTAAATAACCTCTTCGGACTATGGGAGAGGTTGGTTAGGAATGATAGAAAAGACCGTGTTGATTGTACATATATTATGCTCTTGGGGGTCATCGGCCATGGTCTGAATGTTATTTTGAGTAGGGGGATGGTTAGGGAAAGATTTTCTAAAGATGTCTATGATTTGGTTTGCTAGGGTATTTGGGTTATCCAAAATAAGATCCCCCTTGTCTAACATGTCCTAAACAATGTTTTTGAATGTTTTGCAATTGTCTGTGTCATGACCCTTGACACGATGATAATTAAAGAAGTCATTTTCCTTGTACCATGTAGGGATGGCTTTTGAAGGGTCAAATTGAGGTGGTGGTCAAATTTGAGGGAGATTGAGGACCCCCTACTTGATGAGTTTATCCAACATGGAAGCGTATGATTCTCCTATTAGAGTGTATTGATGTTGTATGTACCATTTTTGGAATTGTCTTGTGATGCTTTGTGATGTGGAAGGTTGATATTGGTTAGTTATTGTTGAGGATAGTGATCTAAAGACCACAACATTGGCCACTCCCTTGGGTTTAGAGTGGGAAGAAGTAGGTTTAGATGAAGAAGGGTCATTAGATTTTGTGTTGTTATTTCATAATTTGACCTTGTCCTCTTCGATCACATGGAGTTCAAGCTTTCAGGCCATGGCAAAAGCTTCATCAAATGTGTGGAATGTTTGGACCCGCAAAGTAGATGAGATGTGTTTGGCACATGCTCTAGAGAAGAGCTCGATGAGCTCAGGTTAAGGTAAAGAAAAGGAGATTTGGTTGATTAAGCCTCTCCATCGAGCAACAAAATTAGCTATTGATTCATCATCAAATTGTCTGATAGAGTATAAGTCCATGATGGAGATCTTTTTGGTGATGTTGATCAAAAAGTGGTCAAGGAAAAGTTTAGCTAGTTGGGTGAATGTAAAAAGAGAGTGACTGGTAATAGAACTATACCAATCGAGGGTAGCTCCAGAAAGCGACATGGCAAATGTGCATAGTAATAACGCATCATCATGGGCTATAAGGTAACAAGCATGTCTAAATGCTCATAGATGTTGATGTGGGTCTTCTTTACTCTAGAATCGAGTAAACTTGGGAAGTTCCCACTGACTAGGATATGGTCGGATTGGGACTGAAGGATGAATGGGTTCATTAGAAATTTGTTCATATGAGAGAAAATTTCTTAAACCTAAAATGGATGTCTCAAGATTAGACATCTTGTCCATCAACATCTTGATAGATCAGTTGATGGATTTGCAGGTGGGGCACCCCCTAGGTTATAGGGCACTTGGAAGGTGTGAGGAGGGGCATATGACATAGTTAGTTGCGCCTATATAGGTGCAAAATATTGGTAACTAGTCATAGGGACTGATGTTGAAGTCAAGGGTGGTTGTGTCATAAAGCTAAAAGGCACAACTTGGCTTGATGTTGCCACAGGTGGTTGAATGGGGGCACTGGTAAAAGGATAGGTAGTCACTCCCATGTTTATAAGCACAAGAGTGTGTGGAGTCAAGACAATCAAGTTCTGATAAGGTGTAGATCTTGGTTGAATTGAAGAGTCTCACATTTGGCCCTTAGCGAGATAGTGTTGGAGAGCCTTGACGTTATGGTCAAGGAATCTCTCAAAATTTTGATCCCCTTTGGGAACAATTGGAGATTGATCGGGGGTTGACTAGATAGGATAATATTCAGTGTTTGAAGTACACTCCATTAGAGGACTTGTTATGGAGGGCAAAGGTGGAAGTGGTTATTGCCTTGCATGGTCAACAAGAGTTTTGGTTTGACTAAATGTCAAAACCATCCAAGGCAAGAGGGGGGTTTAGGTTCTAAAAACTATATGTTTCAGCCTCAGAACACTAGAATTGGTGTTTTTGACAGCCAAAAAGTTGGGTTTTTAGCTTGATGTTTGAGAAGAAAGATTTTTGGACAGTGACCGACATCAGTATAAAAACCAATGTCAGTGAATTAAGTTGCTGATGTCGGTATCTGTGTATTTCTAGAAATTTCAAAAAACTTAAAGTTTTTAGAAGAAAGAAGAAAGTTCTGAGTTGTTCTTAGAGCTCAGAATGCAACCTCACTAGCTCAAAAAACTAGATAGAGACAGAAAAATAGATGGATACAAGCAAACTCTAACGTTAATTCCTAAGAATATGTTCTAGAGTCTTGTTGGCTTATGCCTTAGAAGAGTGTGTTTGGGAAGTTGGCTTTTAGAATGGGTCCTAAAAGAGGCAGTCTAAGGCTGGTTTCAGGTTAGTTTTGGTGCTGAAGATCTATATTAGGTTTTGTATGTGGCCTGGTGCTAAGGAGTAAGCTCCCCTCACTTCATGAGCCCAGAGGTAAGTTGGGTCACTTAGCCAGTATATACTTCCCCTAGAGTTTATACTCTACCAGAGAACAAAGTGGGTTCTCACCTTGGTAGTGAAGTCCAAGTAGGATTACCAAGAAGGGTAAGGTATCTGCTAGGTGATGAGATCCTAGTCAGACCTTGTCTCAGGTATGTTTAAATGTTTAGTTGTGAAAGTGGTATGGTCGTGTAACATAAGTGCACTACGATTTATTCATAATGCATTTTTTTTAATAACTAGATGTGAGAGCTAAAAGTGCATTCAAGCAAGAATGAGATGCAATAGATTTTTAGCCCAAATTTCAATGTTTTGTTCAAATGCAAACAAGTTGAGAAAAGGTTAAGAGCATGAACTTCACTACTCTAAGATGGAAGAGGAAAGGTGACAAGAAGAAAAATAAAGATTCTTTTTAACTTTGCTTATGGTGTCTTTTTGAAAGAGAAAGAAAGAAGAAGGATACAAGGAGAGAAAATTCCCTAATGCACCTATATGAAAGTTTGTTTTAGAAGAAATGAACCCAAGGAAAATTCCAGGGTCCCACCAGGCGTGCCAAAATGTTTCTACTCATTTTTTTCTCTTTGCTACATTCAAAGGAAGTAAGAAACTAAGATTAAATGGTCAGGGGTTAGATGATACCTAGATGAAGCTTGCGCACCATATCCAAATGACTGAAGGAGCTCCTCTTTAGCTATGGAGGATGACACCTATAGAGAGAAAGACTTAAACAAAGATATTTTTATATAGATATAAGGTGGACTGCCAAGCAAAAGCTCAGTCCTAGAAGTGAAAAGACTTCCTTGTGGGATGACAGTCCACTAGTTGATAAAAAGAATATTGCTAGAAAGAGAAATAATGAAAGGCTAAACAAAATAAATAAAGATAATGCATACCTGTATTTATTTGTCTTCCTCTCATAGTCGCTAACATCGGTTATTATGCCGGTGTCAGTTGGTCAAAGTTGTCGACATCATTTGTTCTACCAACGTCGGTATGGGAAATGGATGACGTCGGTCAGGGCAATGGATTTGGATGAGTTTTGGATAGGGTTGTAGTTGACAGAGGGGTCTAGAAGGTCTATCTGGGTTTGGATGTCCATGCAAAATTATAAGGAAGCCAATAGAGTCTTAAGAGGGACAAGGGGTAGAGGACAGGTTGTCAAAAGGAGTAAGGATATGGGGGAGGCCTCTCAGCCTCTCTAGGAAGAAAGTCAAGTTTGGTTTGGTCTACAGTCCTATAACCCTTCATTTATCTCTCCATATGGATACCATATTGTTAAACAACCCTAGCAGTATGGCTAATAAGAAACCTATCAAGAAACACTTCTCTATCAGTTCCAATATGAGCCTATCATTCATACCATGATACCTATCAGCATCAAGAGTAATCCCATGAGTCTTGTCATATGAGATTAGATTTTTCCATGGATTAGCAAATAGAGACTGATTACAAATACATTCTAAGTTACTGGAATGATATAAAAGAAGAGTACTTAGCTCTTGCTTGCTGATGAAGGAGTGTAGAAGACTTGTTGCTAATGCGGCTGATGTAGAAGACTTCCTGCAATGTCTTTAACCCAATGTCTGGAGCTATTTATTTAGAGTATCTATAGCCTGTGATGCTTGGTGTGTATCTAAGAAAGAGAGAGAGAAAGGTTGAATACCAGGAGCTAGAGAATTAGCCTTCGGGTCTATGATTAGTTTTCCGTTTGGCCTGCAAGTTTGTTTTAAGCAACTGATGTTGGCAATCCCGTCGGCATCGACTGACTACTGATCAACGTCGGTGGCTAGAGGATGGGTAAAAAGGCTATTTTTAGCCTTTTTTCCATTCCTCCATCTGCCGAGTTTAGTGGTCATGGTTAAACGGTCGAAGGTGGGTTAAATAGGTGTGAGAGGCTAGTGGGAGGGTTGGAATGATTAGTTATAGTGTGATAAATGAGGGTATCCAAGGGTGAGGAATCCAAGGGTGAGGTGTCAACGGTGGTGTGTCATGGGTGAGGTGTTAAGGGTGGTAATATTAATTTAAAATAGGTATTTTATTAATAAGTGTGTGGTTTAGGAATGTTTAGAAGTGGACCAAGGGGACCAAGGGAGAGTCAACCAAGGAGTAGACACAATTTTGGTGTCTACACTTGGTTTTATTTAAATAACTAAATAGGGTAGGTCAATTCATACTAGGTAATTTGATTGATGATGAACTAATGTTTACCAAAAAATTTGTGAAAGAGGTGTATCAGTTACATGGGTTTCTATATATGATAATTTTTTTCAATATCTGAGGATGACATATAGGTTTTGGTTGACTTTAAATTCATATTTGGGCACATATTTGAATTTTACTACTGCATATCATCTAGATATGGATGAATAAATAGAGAGAGTAAAACAAGTTCTATAATATCTTCTTTTAATGTATTACATGGATCAACAATAAAAGTGGGAAGAATATCTTCCATTGATAGATTTTTCTTATAGTAACTCTTACCAATCGTCTTTAAATATGGCTCCATTTGAAGCATTGTATGGATGGGGGTGTTCAACACTAATCAAATGGGATAATATTGAATATAGGGTAGTATTTGGTACTAAAATGCTTATATAAATGGAGAGTAGGTCAATTTAATTAGACAAAATTTATATGAATCCAATTATAGATTGAGCTATGTTGTTATCAAAAGGATAGTAAGCCATTTTTTTGTTGGTGATAAAATATTTTTGCAAGTTAAGATTCTAAAGAGATGAAATAATTCTGGTAAATCAATGAAGCTTTCACCAAGATATGTGGTACCCTTTGAGGTCTTGGAAGTGATCAATCCTATTACATATAGGCTTGTCTTGCCACACGTATTTATCTCCTTTGCATAATGTTTTTCATGTGTCCTATCTTAAAAAGTATGTAGTTTATCTCTCTCTCATGTATTGGATTATAATGTTATACAGGTTCTAGAACCTATGGTGGTCATAGTAGAAACAATGATAATAATTAACACTCGTAAACTTAGTTTATGTAACATGTAAGTATCACAGTGCAAGGTCTAATGGGACTAATATTCTAGGGATATTTATACTTGGGAGGACCATGATGAGTTAAATAAGTTATTTCCATATTTATTTATTTTTATAGAATTTACTTTTGTTATTTGATTAATAATATGTTTTGTTTAATTTTAGAACATTGGTTTGAAATAAGTGTCATTGAGATGATGACCAGTTTTAGGGGGGAAGGATGTTACATCCTGATTTCCTCACTAAACTTGATTTTCTTATTAAATATATATTAATGGGGTTAATGTTATTTAATTATTTTTGTATCAAACTATTTTCATTTATGCTGATGTAAAAAGAGACATATAATTATTATTTTATGTAACTCATTACTTAATTGATTAGTTATATATGATTTTCATATGAATGTGGAGTAGTTCATTTGGTATTATTGTGCTTTAGCAGCATCATTTTTATTTACTATCATTGTTATGGGCTAACTACATTTTAAATTTATAATTTGGATGTAGGAAAAAGTCCAATCTCTAGACAAAAATAGAGGGAGAGTATCATCAAGGATAGTGTTGCATATGAATATGTTGGAGGTGTAGAGATTTGACAAGGAACCCTACACACACCATGTAGTATAAATAAAGGCATGATTATTTGTTAGTAAGTAGGTATGTGATTGATTTATTTTTAGTTGTGTTTGATTATTTCATGCTTGATCATGTTGATTTTGCTTTGATCCATATTTAAATTTTATTTCAGTCTTAGTTGTAGTTGTTACTATTTTCAAAGATTATTATGTTGTTGTCATTATAACACTTTCTAGTTGTATATAATCTTTAGATAACTTCACTTATTTTTAACTACATATAGGCATGTACCTACAAGTATTCAATAGAAAAGTATTTTTATAACACATAAATATGTCATGGAAATAAACTACATTGTATATCATTTAACAAAATGATTATGTAAACATTATTTAACATAAACATAAGTGAAAGTGACTATGGTGGTACTTAGGGTGACATGGTTTTTAAATACGTAAGGTTTAACTAGGTATGAAATTTTAATTGATTAGTTTTTGAAGTTTTAGATAGGCATTACTTTATTAAATATAATTATTATGTTTGTTGACAAAACACATTGTCAACCCTAATTTGGAGTGATCATTTGGTTTTGTCCTTGCTACATTAATCCATGTAACTTGGGAGGTTAGGTTTTGAATGTGAGTTAATTTAGGATAGTAGTTGATTGTATGTTGTT